>VTPC01001167.1:3499-78167 GCA_011009095.1 Ignelater luminosus
TTATTCATTACAAATGTCACTGAATAATTAAAAAAGGGGGCACCGGTAGGTTTAGACTCAAAGAACCTGGATTTGAATACTAAAAGTTTGAGTTTACAAACTAAGATGCTCTTCTTTAGAATACCATATTGGAAAGATGGGGAACAATCTTAGTTTTCTACCATTTACTCTGAAATGATTCCCTTACTGTCTCTGTTTTTGGATTAATGCGTATCTACACAATCGCCGGGAACCTTTGATATTTCGTTGCATAATAGCTAAAATCTTCCGAACGGTGTTCCTTGCAGAAAGATTTTACAGGAAATTTGATGTAGTTAAGTTTTACTTAAAATCATTTTTTGCCAAGGCTACCATCTTTCCAATATGGCGGCGTTATCTCGTAGGGGATCGCCAGGGACTTTTAATATGTTGTTATTACTGCTATACTGTGTGTTAATTTATAATTAAGACAACATACATTTCCCATACAAAGCCACATAGTTGCAAATATTGGCTCCCCTAATTATTTTAAACAAAAAGTCTCTTGCAGAGAAAACAATAATGCGCCTGATCCTGTCATTGCTTTTTATTTTTTATTTTCTAAAACTGGAAAAATTAATAAATGTCTAGTGTGACAATAATCAGATATGCTTTGGAATTTTAACAATAAGCAAGCTATGCCATGTTAAAATTATTCCAGTAATATCTAATTGTTGTAAAACTAGACATTTTAGTTCATTAATTTTGTCAGTTTCAAAAAATAGAAAATAAAAAGCAACACTATACAGGGTGATTCCGAAATAAAGGGTATCCTTTTAATAGGTGATAGGTAAGGCTATAAGAAGACAAAAAATGAAAACGCGAAGTGGCTCCGTGAAAGTTGAAAATTTTGACAATTTTTCTAAATATTAAAAACTGAAGCCGTCTCTGGTTAGAAAAAGAAAAGTGTTTCTTGTATTGTCGCCTTAAAAAGTGAAAGTTAAGGAGATTTACGGTGTTTTTAAACCCTTGTAGTGCAAAAACGAAAATTTACCAGACATGCTTATTTTCTTGGACCTAATAGTGCAGCTGTAGTAGCACAATGAACAATAAATGCCATCATAAGCTACCCCCTGGACATTTTACAACTTTCCCTTTTTAAATCTGAAGTATGTTTAACATGCAGGGTTGTTGAAATTCGTTAAAACAGTAAAAAATAATAACAAAATTTGTGTTACGAACAATTAGACTCCAGTCTCACAAGCAACATTTTAATCCCTTATTATTATTTAGGCACATGAATAGGAAACGTTTTAAATGGCAATGGATTACACATACTACTTGAATGAAACATGCGTATGGAAGGTACTACTAACTATCATCTCTGTATTTAATTCAATTTAATAAATTCAACCAATTTTTATTTATGTAGCATAATGCTTATTGAGGTTTTTGGTTCTTCGGAATCTTACAGAAAAAAATCACTAACAGTAAAATTTTAATATTTTTCCGTTTACAGATTAAAAAGTGAAAGTTATAAATGTGCCCATTGATTATCTAAGGCATTGTAGAAACCAGAAAAACTATTATACCCCTCACATAAATAGCAAGAGCTACCTGCCAATGACAAGGACAGTCAGTCAACCCCTATCGATTTTTGCTTAAGTAAAAGTATGAGAGCAGGACCGGCTTGGCTTAGCGACTAAACTTCAATCGCATTTTTCTTGGAAACTATGCAATTTTTACCTACCTTTTTTTATCGCAAATGTATGTACTATCACACCGCTATCCACCTTTAAGAGGATACCCTTTATTTCAGAATCACCCTGTATACAGATACAATATTGTTTGTTTTACAAAAAACCTGTGTACACTTTTGTTTTAAACTAATTAGGGAAGCCAGTGTTTGCAGCTATTTGGTTTCATATGGGATATGTATATGTCTGGATTATTAATTAATTTTAGCTTGTTACTAATAATTAGTTCCGTTATTTTTCCTAATATGACTGTACTATTATGTATGTTACCTTAGTTTTATAAATAAACTTTGCCGAGTATAATTACTAACAAGTTGAGTTTTTAACAAAGCAACTCCCCAAAGCACACTAAAAAAACAAGATTGCTAGAAAAACAACAGCGTTTCAGCGAACTTATAACTAGCACACCGAAACTCTGGCTTATTAGCATTTCAACGACTTATCGCATTACTTTTTTCGTCAAACTTATTCTTGAATAAGCCTTAAGTTTATTTATTTTTCAACAATCTCTTTTTATAGTGAGTTAAAACACGCTTTGCTATCGTACACTTTAAGTTTAATTTTATCAGAAATATCAAATGGAAACTCTAACTTTTCTATTCTGCGTTATGTTTTACTTAAGCTGGCAAAGTTTATTTGTAGCAGTACTGTATCTTTGTGCTTTGTATAGTTTATGAATGTAGGTTTATTCTCAGATTTATCTAGAAGTTAATGGAAACAGTACTCATTCGCATTAGTCTCTCAATGGCTATTTATTAAGTACAAATGGGTTAACTTTTCCTTCCGAATGTTCCTATAAAGTGTAGCAGCGGAACTTAAAAACACCCTGTATAATTTCAGCTTGTAACTTTTTTGGTTTTAAAGATGCGGCAGGAATATAAAAAAAAATTGTTTGATGTCACTAAACATGTATTTTTACGCGAAAAAACAAATCTGAACGCCTGTTGCTTTTGCACAGTAACCGTTAACTTTTGCTAATGCTTGTTTTATGAAAATAGTAGTTCTTAGAATCTGTCTAATGTAGTTATAATAGGTCTAATGACATCAACAACTTTTTCTATTGTTCTTTTCATATTTTACAAACAAACTAGCAAAATTTCAGTCATCCTATATAATTTCAATGACATTTAAAGATTCTAACAACATATTGCTGGGTCAGTGATTTTCTGTTTTTAAATTTACGCCGATACCTTTGTAATGTCATTCTTTTGTCGTAATTTTATCTAGTTTGCTATGTCTTTCAGAATTTCCTACAGTTTTGGTTCTTCATCATTTCAAAACTATTCCTAAAAAATACTTTTAACTGATTTAAAATTATTTCTGTAAAGCTACGATATACAGTGTGTTCAGCGAGGAATGAGACAGCGCGATATCTCGGGAACGAATGCAGATTTTAAAATGTTTTTGTAGATGTAAGGTAGGGACACATATTTGATGATAAAAAGTTTTTTAATTAAATGCGCTACATAACTTAGTTTTTAAATAGAATACACTACTTTTTATTCGATTTTTGGAATTTGCAAGATATTTGTGATAACTTTCCTTATAACTGCTACCAACTTATCTGGTTTACTTTTTGGGAAAATATTAATTTTTATAAATCTAACATAAAGATGTAAACGATTATATTTTGTAGGGATAATAAATAAATTTTCTACATTTTTGAAAGGTGTATCGTAGACGACGCTTCTTAAATGTGCCCAAAGAAAGTAGTCTGACGGAGTTAAACCTATCATGTTTACATCATTAGAGTCGTGACAAGAACTATTCAAAACAATCTTCATTTGTTTTTCCGCCTATTACTCAAAACCAAATCGTTGTACAGGAATTCGTTAGCGTATTTTAATAGAGAACAAAAAGTGGCAATGAAAAAGTGGTTTTAGTTTAGATATCTCTTCAGATAAAGGAAAGAAAAAATAAAAAATTGAGTAATCTACTTTTTTTTAAATATCTCTGAAACTATCCAAGATATCTAGATTTTGCTAATGCCAACAAAAAGGTCTTATAAATAGCCAACTTTCCTTTCATTTAAACGATGCTGTATCTCTTACCGTTTCCAAGATCCCCATGATGTGCATCCTTGTCTTGGACACACTGTATACTAAGCTCATGAAAAACATGTTTGGTTGGTCTTTTAACAGCACCAATTGTAAGAAGCAATACACAGATCAGTACATGGAAGCTTGAAATCATTGACAGTGAGTAGTATCTTCGTGTTTTCGTCCCGTTTTCCTTCCTGGCTGGATCTTCGGAGTTTTTTTTCCGTTCTGTTCGGTGCTCAGATTGTTAACGGAGTCGCAGGCTCTCACTGAGACGTACTACTCGTCCTGCGGCCTGACGAACGCTTATGCTTTAGGAAGGAACTACTATTCTCGTTGGGATTTAGATCCTGCTTTTCTTTGTTTTATAGAAAGAAAATTTTCATGAAGAGAAAAACTCTTGTTCACTAAAAACAGTCCTCCACTTTCTTTCTTTTCTTACTTGTGTTTATTGCGCTTTCTCCTGGTTGTTATTCCATCTTTGCTACCACGTTTCAAAGTTTGTATCTTTTGACCTGCGCCGCAGGGCTGTTACCCTACTTTAATGTATTTTCTCTCAGTGTCGCTATCGCTATCACTACAAGCAAGAGATCATCGGCGAGACTTATGGTCTTGGTTCCTTTTGGCGATCTGAGTCTAAATACATTATTGTATCATAGGACGTTGTATAGGGTAGGCTCTAGGACTGAACCCTGCGGGACGCCTGCACTTGTATATTTTCTTTTATGTTTGTCTATTTAGATCTGTCTATCACTAAACTAGTCCGAAATTAGGTTGAATAGATATCTAGACACCCTCATTGTGTTCAATTTGGGATTAAGTCCTTGCCCGTCGCACTGCGTTATCTAAAAGATATTCTACAGTAACGCTTGTTATTGGAATGGACATTAATTCTGTAAAACTGTACATATGCTCATGAAGATCATGTTTGGTTGACCTTTTGATAGCGTTGACTGTAAGAAGCAACATACAGCTCGGTATAGTGTACAGAAGTATAAAGACGTTGTTAGTAAACCGTTTGTTTTACTATCCCATTTGGGATGGTGATGATTTTGCCGCTCTGACTGGATTTTCGATGTTGGTCCGGTCTCAGATCATCCTTCCTCCGTTCCAAACGATGTCCAGCCTGTGTTTTGAAGTCACAAGATGCAGGTGAAACATCTTTACCTCTTCACGGCCTGACGTCGAACGTTTATGTACTAGACTATTTGAGTAGAATTTTAATCGGACTTTGCTATTCTGGGGTTCCACTTAGTGAACGTCTTAGGAAATGCGCAGCTAGCAGATTTGCGGTCGTTAAGATCTCTTTTACCACTGTTGCCGTTCTGCACTGAAAAAACTTATTTATACTCACCTTCATCATTAGAAAGCCCCTATAAAACCATCGCCATTAGCTGTCATCTAAAAGAACGCCGTCCATCACGCAACCAATTAATTTTGTCAACTACTGCCACAGTTACCATCCGCCGTTGTTACCAGTTAATTATTGACGCAACAGACATCATCGTAATTGACGTCCTACAGATTTCCTAACTAGCAACACACTACACCAATGTCGTTACTCCACACTAGACGACACCGTCAACCACAACAAACAATAAAGTAACTGTTCTTCTCTGATGTTTCCACAGGCTGAGGAGGGAAGAAATTTCCATTATGGACTTGGAATCAATGTTGAGAGTAGTATTAGTAAAAAAAACCAACTACAGACAACAAAGCTTTAAGAGGCTTTTATCTTTTAGTCATCCTGTGACCTTACTATACGAGGTAATACATTACCAATTGTTATTGCCCAAACACTGACAAGGTTAGTAAATGAGTTTCTTTACGTCATTGCATATATTTCCGAGTTGACACGAACGGAAGATCAAAGGATATTTAAACTATCCTCAAATCAGTAATACCGAATGAAAGTAGAAATTCTGCTTTTTCCCTTATTTTAGTTATTAAAAAACTGAAAATAATTAGAATAAGAAGAGACGCGCCATTTAAAATTTTGGGGTTAGATGAGCTGGAACGAACGCAGTGACGTGTATGATTTGTGCCTATTTTCATATAACGTATTACCAGTTTGCTGTTGCTTTTTTTGGATTTTGTTGTATTACGTAGTTGGGTTGTAACGTAACCTTGCGTTACAGATAGTTTATATTTAAGTGATTAAACTAAGACGTTTTTTTTCTTAGCCCGGCTAGTTGAGAGGGTGGCTTTGGGCGTGTGATAAGGGAACTACGTGTACAATAAACACCAAAGAAAAGTTCATACATATTTAAAAAAATTTCAACAAGAGAATAGAGCGCCAGTGTTTTAATCCAAGAAAACATAAAATTCAAAAGATTTAGAAAAATATAAAATTACAAAAGATAATAACAGCAATAATTCTAACCGTAATTCATAAAATAATTATTCCTAATTATAAATCATCATGGATCTTAAAGAAAACTTTGAAAATGTTTATAAGCATCAAATTACTAATGGAAAAAACAAAAAAACATTTGGAGAAAATCAAAGCTAGACTTTTGATAACACAAATTTAGAATAACACCTGAAATCGAGAACTGAGAAGTCATAAAAACTTGCCACGACATCCCCGCTGAGATACAGATCTGTGCGCAGAGGTAGATTCACCTGAAAGAAACCATAATAAATTCGTGTTCCAAGTAGAGTTAAAAATAAAATTAAAATAAAATAATAGAAGTCAGCAACAATATTATTTGTTAACAATCAAAAACATAGTAAATCAAAATAAATAACAATTGAAAAATTGAAAATGTGTATTTACATTAGTGTGATCGATAAACATTTAATTGATTTAGAAATTTGGAAAATTTTTTCACCAAGGGGAGTTGTACCAATATGTGAAATTAAACAGATGACTTTTCAAGTCCGTGAATGAATTGGAATTAAAAACTTTAATGCAACTCCGAAAGCAGAGGTCGAATTGGAGGATCTTCTTGACGGACGGATGTTTTACTTCCTGAAGCGTTCAACTATAATCTCTCCGTAGTGCTGTTCCCCTTAAGACTATGCGCCTAGCTATGACACGATGATGCCAAATTAAATTCTAGGCAGGACTCCTTGATTTCTTCAAACATCCGAGTATTAAATTTATAAAAGTCGTCCTTGACCCCCATTACCAAGAAGCTAAAGACGAACAGATGAAAACATCAGAACCGCCGTTGATATAATTAAGAAAAGTAAAAGGAAGAAACCAGTTGGAAAAGAAACAGGAACAACTTGGTAACTAGCATCAATCTTAACATCTGGTCACCTATTTATTTCACACGCAAAGGTGAAAGAGAAAAAATTGAACAAAATCACAAAAGATTTTTGTAATTAAAATATAATTAAAAACTAAGGTATCACCCTACTCTGATGACATAACCCTATTCAAATTACTAACCAGATCCCAAGATTAAACACAATTCAAAAGAAATTTGTCCACTAACAGCTGTTCAAATTCTATAATCCTGGAATGTAAAAATAAACTTGAAATAATTATACCCTGCGTCTCGCTTGCTAAAATATATAAAAATAAAAAAGTTCTTCAACCTTAAATTGATTTCAAAAATTTAGAAAAACTACAACAAAATTAATCAAGCTCTCAGTGTGGATTTATCACTATCAGAAAAATCTCTCCAACGAGAGAAAACTATTAAAAAAAATACAATAACACACCGAAAGCATAGATTAAATATAACACATGTAACGGAAGCAAAAAGGAAACGTTACAAGGTATACGTTTTTTCTTAAAACACAGAGCTCAAAACTATGGATGAAAATTTTTTAATTTTCCGGAATTAACTCATGTAAGGAACTGACAATGAGCTAGTTTTTTGTTTTTTAAATGAATTAAATAAAGAACTATATTATTCGTCATATACAATGTAACGTAAAGAAAGATTATTTCGTCAGAAAACCTGATGAAATTACATAATTATTACTAAGATTTGTTCAATTCATCGTCGATAATAAATAATTAAATAATGAAAAGCTGATGAGTTGATTAACTAGTACGCTCGCTGATTAATTTTCAATAATTTGAATTTCCCGTTAACAACAATTGCATTAGTCACATCAGTTTTAGTTGGTTATAATTCTATTATGCAATTAATTGTCAATTCAAAACCAATTGCTTTGAAGTTGTATGAAATTATGGTTCTTGTATTTTTACCCTTTCCTGCTTACTACATATCGATTTGTTTACAGAAAACTGAATTGTTTCTTAACTTAATTTTAAATTATCAAATTAAAATAAAAGCTTTAAGTAGTAATTGCATTTTTAATATAAAATCATTTAATCATGGTAATTAGAAAATATTTCTAGATAATAACCGCAACATAAATTCAATTAACTAGCAGAATGGGGGGTTTGTACTTTGTTACATTTCGCCGGACAAGTAACAACCGGCTTAATTAAATCGTAGTTTTCACTTTAACAACTATGTCAATAGATAAGAATCCTTAAAATGAAAATTCTTTTTTAAACTCACACTCTTGTACTCGACTTGCAGTAAGTACTATTTTGACTATGATATACATGATTAAACTAGGAGAGATTATTGTTAAATGATAAAAGGCAATCCCATTTATTTAATTCCAAATAATATTTTCTTCAATATCGTTGGTCGGTATCCTCCTTAAATTAAAAAAAAAAGAATTGTGGTTTCAAAGCTACCAGATTTATAGAGAATTTTCATTAAACATTTCCGCTCTGATGTTTTTAAAAGACTTCAGAGATTCCCACAACTTTGAAAGATTTCTGGGGATTTTAAAGCATTATTTCCTCCATTCCCAACATTTATTATACTGGAAAATTTATAGTAGAGGGACGTCAAATTAACTTGTTGCCGAATTGTTGTCGCAGGGAAAACCGCATTAAGTCCTCTGGTCTTGACCCTTTTAGAGTTGAAAACCGGGAATTATGTACCTTGGCGAAGGTTCGTATGATGCGCATACACGAATACACCACTCATATTATTACACTACACAGGAGTCAAGACGTATATTTTAATAATTTAATAATATAATCCTAACAAAACCCTCGCATGGTGTTAGAGCGTATCTGCAAAATTTAACTTTTGTTTTTCGGGGGTTATATTTTAGAGTTTATAAAACAAAGGTAGGGATATAAAGTCAGAACTTTTATGAAATAATGTTAAATTTTGATATTATGCTAATTTTATTGTGGTTGCAATATGAATATGTCAGTATGTGTGCCTGTTGCATAACACAGTTGTTTGTGCTTTATGTGGTTGTTACTATTATGAGCCTGTTACATGCACAGGTTATAATAGGTTTTTGTGGTTTGCACTTACCGAGTGCACCGTGATTGTAGAAATGTAATGGGAAATGAATATTGATTTCTGTTTATTACAAATTGAAAATTAGTAATTACTACTAGAATGCACAATTACGTCACGTACACGGAGAAATAAAATTAAAAAGTAGGGAAAAACTAAAATTCTTCAAAAACCTTCTCCAACGTCAAGCGTTACATGAATTCAATTAGTTTAAGGATGCCAGTAATTAATTGTTCTATAATTAAGCGTCGTCACGCCTGGTGGTTAACCAATAATTTATCAGAATGATCAAGAAAAATTGCTTTTAGACTTCATTAACTTTATCATATTTTAGATTCATTATACGTTAGAAGTAAATTAATATTACAAAGATGTTTCAGGAATAAATCTCAAAAGAAAACTAAATTTTACTTAATCCTTATTTCTAATTCTTGCATGAATAAATGAATCAAATTCCACAAACCCCATCTTAAGTATTTTATGAACTTTTTTACAAATTATTTAAGAAAGCAATAAATGCCAATCGATAAGATGTTTAATATAAAATATCAAATATAAAAGTCTTTGAAGTACTATAGAAACGGTACAGTAACATATTAAGAAACGCACCAAAGGCGCCTCTAGCACCTACAACACAAATTTTGTAATACAAATAATAATCAGCTTGATTGTGATTTTATTTTTGGCTATACAACATGTTCTATGTAATGTATTACGCCCACTCTTCAAATATTTCGTTTACCTTTCGATCGTTTTGCATTTTATTCTTTTGGTACTTTATATTTAACCGGCAAAAATATATTTATAGTATTTAATCTCCTGAACATATTTATAGTCCCTTTGAAAGCAAAGAAAAGGTATACATTTTAAAATGAAAAAAATAATTTTAGATCAAAAAAGAAAGAAGTAGAAATAATCAAAACAAGAAAAGAGAAAATATTTTTACAGGAGTCTATAAAACCTTACGAAGCTCACCAAAAGAAAAACTGGATAAACTCTTCGAGTGGGATCAAGAAGCGCCAGCAGCGGCGTGTTAAAAAATTTCGAGATCCCCTCGCGAAAAGCCACTAATCAGATCAAAGTCGAAAAGATAAAAGTAGGGAAATCTCTTGTAGCCGTCGTTAAGTCTTAAGTTCAAATGGCTAAAGCCTTTTCCCTTCCGGACTTACATACTAATACTTGACAAGTTCGTACACAATTTGTTGTGTGTTGAATTTTAAGATTAAAAATAGTTACAAATTTCAAAACTTAAGTTTTAAAACCACTAAACTTCTTGTTTTAGATTTTTATTTCAGCTGAAAATTATAGGCGAACTCTTATCGTGTAAACCTTAAATGCTGGTTTTACATCTTTCAATTTAGGGTAATAAAGAAGTTGGATTATAGTGTTGCTCAGGAACTTAGACGTCGTTCTTGTTCATTTTCTCGGGATTTAGAATTTTAGACAGCGTTGTTATGATATACGAAATCCCTACTAGCTTTAGTTTTATTATTTTACTCGATCCTTTCAGGAAAGAACACCGAAAAAGCTTTAGACTCATAATGTGCGTTAAAACGAGAATTTTGAAAGATTAAGGTTCATTAAACAAAAAATTCGAATAAGCAGTTTATCATGCTTTACATTGACTTTGGTCTGATAATTTCTTGGAAATTTTAAATTCTAATTTAAATTTTGGAACATAGAAAATTGTTTTTCTATATTAGTGATCTAATAACTGCAATCACACAATTCTGAGATTAAAATTTTTTATTAATAAATAAATAACCACGATATAATAACTTTTGTTATTTAACGGTAACAGACGTTCTTAGCAAAGAAAAAACAAAAATTATTTAAAATTACACTCTTCTCTCTTGAGGCTGTTATTTTTCATAGGAATGTTGATTTGCTATTGTAACCATACAACTAATTACTCTAAAACTACACTTAAGTTTTTTTGTTAATAGAATGACCAAAATAAATTATTATTGTTATTGGAGTTAATTATTACAAAAAGGAGAGACAGAATAAAAATTTGAAGAAAAAGAATTAAAATAATCGTTATGCGTCCGGCAGGATTCGAACACCTGACTTCTCGGATGCGACGTGAAGCATTTACATTATAGCATTTAAATAAAATTAGTTCTATCCAGTTTTTAATTGCAAATATCTTTCTGTATTTACATAGTTGCTTTAAAATCAACTGGAAAATAATATAAGCATAAATAAAAATTAGTATTGAATCTATGTACTTGTATATGAACAAGTCATCACTCTGTATAAGAACTTTAAAAATATAACACGAGATGTCATCTAATATAAATGTTATAATATATGGTATAATAAAAAAGGATGAAAAACTTGACATCTCACAGTCATCTTTATGTAGAGTGTTTTTAAATTCCATCGAACAAATACCATAAGGATGTTAAGAATAACGATAATTAGAAAGAAAACCTACATAAACGTATTTCCAAAAGCGCTGCCCCATGGAGTTACGGACGCTTTAAAGTTTTGCTAAAAATAATTCCCTAACAGTTGATATCTGTGCATTACTTATCAAAGCCTTTATTTGCATTTAATTTGTGGAAACTTACTTTGTTGCAAGATTTTGAAGGTAAGGGGGGGGCGCTTGCATCTCGTGAAGCCTAATGCAGCCACTACATAGCCTGTTTCATCCGGAAAGAATGTTGCTGCTTCAGTTATTTTTATAAACATGTAGACTTTCTAGAAAAGCTTGTAATGTCATTTTAAATCATTGCGTGAACATTTGACTTTTATCTTAATTTAATTTAGAAGTAGATATTTCTTCCCTTTCTCCTATTGTAAGATTTACATTGGCTTATTTTATTCAATACAAATTCATTTATTGGGACGTTTATTTTACTTTTTGCACGACCGTTTGTAAAGTTGGCGGTTTACAACTTGTTGTCAATGTCAAAAGTTGACAGTTATAAACATTTGAAATTAATTCGCCGTATCGATGTTATAAATGCGTATCGATGTTATAATGAAATCATTACATGTTTCTTTCTGATTTTCTTTAAAATTTGGTCGTGCAAACAATATTGTATATAACTCGAGTGCAAATTGTCGTTCAAAAACGTCTACTTTACACTCTTGTTATATAAATAACTATTTAAAATTATATTTCTGCGCCGAGGCTTGATAATTCATGTTTTGACAGAATTTGTCCTGTTGCTGAAGCCGACAGAATTCCGAGAAATTATTGCTCCTTTGTAGCGGCGCGAACATTCAAGTACCGTTTACAATGCCGCGTGGGCTTGTAAAATTTTCCACTTCTAATAGCAGGTCCCATGTATATTACCCTTCGTTAGTGTAAAAGGGGTTTGTGTTAATTTGAGTCGTCACGTGAAAGGGTGACCGCCCGCAAGACAAAGCCGCCCGAAGCGTCACTTGCCCTCCGGTCTTCGTCATGTAAACTACGCAAGCACGCTAATTGTTTGCTTCTTCTTAGGAGTCCGTTGTGCAGTTTAATTTTTGCTGTTGGGAATTTTATTATGCAAGAGAGGTCTTGTAAAAATTCCAGAAGAACATCGCCCTGACGGACTAAATATTGTGTGTTCTCGTAAATAAGTTCGGCATATCAGCCGTGATTACTTTCTTTATGTGTGGGCAATTTGTTTGCTAAGTTTATGACCGAAAGAATAATTCGGGATTGTGCTAGCGACGCTCTGCTTATATAAAAGTATATGTTTGGGTTTTTTTACTTCATTTCTAACAACTTTGGACGTACGATAGCCATCGTAAATTTAATAAAGTCCAAAGACCGTTGTTTGTGCAACATCCACTGGATACGTAGTGTATACATATCAAATTGTTTTACTGTACTGTAAACTATTTTGGAGGTATTATAAAAAATATCTTAGTTTAAGGCGACCCTAGAATAACCCCCTTATATTTGTTCCATGCAATTTAAAAACACTTATGTATTGTGATAGGCTGGCTGCAAAAAATTTAAAAAATTCCGTTGACTTTGTTCAAAGCGACAAAAATGATCGTGAAAATAGAAGTAATCAGAGCAAAAACAACCATGACAATGCCAAAAATAATAGCAATAGTGACAAAAAAAAATTAAAGCAATAGCAGTAGAAATGACAACTACAATAAAAGAGGGCAACAAAATAATAGATTCCAACAAACACAACACTAGCAACAAAATGTAACCAAAACAATGCTCGACAAGGAGAAACAAGTCAAAGAAAAGAAAGAAGCACAGATTTCACCAAAAACGACAATTTAGAGAAATATGCCGAAGTACTTCAATTTTCCAAGAGCATCTAATAGAACAAAGAAATTCCAAATCACGACGAACAGCAAATACAGAAAATGAAGAGGAAGAAAACGACAACAATGAAGAAAACGAAAAAGAAGAGAGAGGGAATAAAGCCAGAATTATTTAAAAGTTTTTAACTACGAAGATCAATTTAAAAAAATAAAAATGATCTTATGCAGACTAAGCAAGTCAAATTGACAATTAGCATTTGCATATGAAGCTGTAAATGCTGAGATGAAAATTGGAAATGGATCATAGAAAGGGCGTCAACTCTCTATATAAATCTTAATATGTTTGATTCTATCAGATTATGCCTCGATGCTTGAGAAATTAACAGAATGCAATTGGCAGGTTTCAAAGCTAGACTTAAAGAATTTATTTTTCTTGATTACCTTGAACAAGAACCCCCAAAAATAAACAGGGTTCAGCACAGTTAGCAATGTTTACTAATTTAAACTAGTTAAGGCACTACAAGAGATACTTGGAAAATAAAAGAACTTCTTGCACCATGTACATGACATTTTAATATTCAGTTTCAATTTAGAATCCGACCTCGAACACCTTAAGACGAACACTCAACGAAGCTGGTCTAAAACTGATGATAACAGGGCTAAAGAAATTGACAAGTTTTAAACCACCAAAAAACCTTAAGCAAGTTTCTAGGTTCTTAGAGACTCTAATTTACTACAAGAGATTTATCCCTAACCCAACAGAAAGAGTTACACCTTTATTTAGGTTCCAAAAGAATGTTAAATGGAAATGGGACAAACGAAGAAATGAAAAATTTGAACAACTCAAATCAGGAGTTTAGTCAGCTCAGATTGTACCATCGAAATTTTGATTTACGGTTTTTTATGAAAAAAGGTTATTAAAAGTTTGCGAGAAGGAAATGTGAGCCATAATATTTACACCAAACTAAGACTTTAGTTACTAAGCATACCATTTGCGACTCAAACGGGTTATACAGCCTTACAATTCTTATCCAATACGAGATTCATCAATAACCGCATCGCAAATTATTTTTACTTTTGCAGAAGTATCAATTTGAGATGCAGTACAGGCCAGGAAAGAATAGCCCATATGTTCAGCCAACCTTATTTATATAAAATGTCATTATGTCCGTATTAGGTTAGTCCCGAAATGCATAAGAGAAAATTGAGAAGGTTGCTATGGCGACTGTTGACATTTTTTTAATAAATAAACACGCACGTCAACTCTTTAGTCACCTGTTCGTCAGTCAGTGTTAATTAAATTGATCTGCCAACAATCACAATGAAGAACGAACCAGCTATTCCGAACTCGGTCATCGAGTTCTATTACAAAAACAGTAAATTTGATCGAAAGGCAACAGTTCAAAAGTTCTCAAAGCTGAATGTGCCCCAGAGCCGGATTTATCGTGTGATGGATTATGTTGATCATCCTTCGAAGAAGTTCAACAAGCAAAAACCGGGCCAAAAAAGTCTGTTACGATCCCCGCTTTGACCTCCAAAGTGGACCGCCTCTTTTTGAAGCAGCCTAACCTGACTGCGTGCTGCTGCCGAAAAGCTCAAGGTCAGCAAGTCAACCGTAGATTGGATTTGCAAGGAAATCGGCCTGAAGGGGCGCAAAAGAGCAGAGGTCTCGAGGAACCGTCCAGATGTGCTTGAAAAAGCAAAAAGCAATTGCAGGAAGCTTTACCGTCAGACCACTATTTCTGGCGGCAACTTTTTGATGGTCATAAATGACGAAACTTATGTCACCTTGGATTTAAGCGAGATGCCTGCAAACCAATACTACACTGAATTGCCAGGTCGCCCAGTTCCTATAGAAGCTACAATCAGGCAAAAATCAAAGCATCCAAAAAAAGCGCTCGTTTGGCAGGCTGTTTCATCTGAAGGACACTTGTCTCCAGCTGTCGTGATGGAATCGAAGAGAGGCGCTATGGGTGGCGTGACCTATCGTGATAAAGTCTTGAAACCGGTTTTGATCTCTTGGTTAAAGTCACTAGAAACCGACAAACAAATCTTGTTCTGGCCTGACAAAGCACCTGCTCACTACGCTAAAGATACCACCAATCTTCTGAATCAGCATAAAATCAAGTTCGTGGCAAGAATCGACAATCCATCAGCAACTCCACAAATCAGATCAATTGAGAGATTTTGGGCTATGATCAAGGCAGAACTAATCAAGCATAATTTACATGCAAAAAATTTGGCTCAATTTCGCAAAAACTGGACCAGGATCAGTAAATTTGTCTGGGAGAGATCTGATTCAGCGCTACTCATTTTCGCTCGCGAAGGACCATATGCTGCTATTTTTACTTAATTTGTATTTCAAATCTCAAACATTTTTATTGTTAAAAAGAATTTTTTGATTTTTTATAACCGTTTAAAAATAAAACCAATTTCTTCAACTCTCCTACGCATTTTGGGTCTAACCGTAACTATGGAAATACATAAGAATTGCTACAGTTTTGAAGTAATCAGAGACAAGGTTAAGCAAGCGTTTGGAAATTTACTGGTGTATGAGATCGAAAGGAACCTAACCAAAGATTACTGCCGCGTTTTAAGTTTAGAATTTATGAAATCTGAAGCAAATGAATTAAAACCATTTACACTTTTCTACACATTCTGGTAAATAATTCCAATAAGGTTCTCAAGCCTTTTTGCAGTTCCTCAATACTTCCATATTATACTGTCCAAGATCGTCTACCTATGCAATCGACTGTATTCTTTTGTCAAAATATTTTATTTTTCACTGCTATACCATTTTAATCTCTCAAGATCAATTTGCATTTACATTCCAATTCGCTAAAAGCCGTCACTCTTCATTTTATAGGAATATAGAAATCTGGTTAAGTGTTAAATCTAATAAAGATCAGTTGAAACTCTCCAGATAACCCAATTTGACCGACAAAGAGTTTTCTTCAGAAATGTATCAAGTTACTATAAAATTTTACCCTTTTTAAAACAATAAAGTCTGTATACAAACGTACATACAGAATTTGGCTAAACATACAGTTTGAACGACCTTTAATTTTATTAGTGCTTGAAAATGAAAAAATTTTAGTTATGTGAATCTCTTGATGATACACGATTTTAATAGTTACTTTGGGTCATGAGCTACTTTATTATTAAGATTAAAAACGTCTTGTTAAAGGCCAAGAAATTGCTTTCTCAACCATAAAGTTTTCCTTATGCATTCTGTCTTCCTGTCCGACATATCTTCAAGCCAACATACATTTAACATTTAATTTTATAAGAAGTTGATGTACATAGTATATAACAGTCTAGACGTGATTATTCGGACAATATTCAAACTCCTAGTAATATCCCGTAGAATTCCCGATAAAAAAGTATTAGAGTACATACATAGGGCTAAAATCGATAGTAACGAAATTAGAACGAAAACTTGGAATCTGTCTTGTCTAACAGTTTGCACTCCATTATTCGGAATTATTTATGCTACCAAACTAAAATTCAGTATTCCGGTCTAATTTGATCTCTCGACTGCAAAAGTGGAATTAGAGCTCTTCTAAAACAATCTGTTAAACCAGAAACGACGTCGATTTTTATTTGCTAAATGGAGCCTCTACCCTTTTTTTCGCTCTGATGGATATCCTGTAGGATTCCTGATAAGTAAGGTTTTTGGTTTTGTCCTCAATATTGTTCAGAAAAATATTTCCTACCTAGACGATGCTGCACGCACGTGTATTCGTTTTTAATACTAATACAGTGCGATCATCTAAATTTCTTATTTTGTAGGGTGGTTTGACAATGCATGTCTTCGATTGAGCATTTAAAATTAAACGTCAAATTAATCGAACAAAAAGCTATTCTAGTTGATAATTAAGTATTCTCGTAATGGTATACATAGTAAATCCACCGAACATTGCCTTTTCCTATTTTCCAGGAATGTGCCATTACGGAAATAGCATTCAACTACAAAAATTCTAATACTCACAATTTATTTAAAGTTCTCAATCAGAGATATGCGTTAGCAAACGATCAACCTACTAGATAAGAAATTTAAATGATCTTACTGTATCTAGAAAATGAACGAAAATGAACACAGTTAATAGCTTTGTAATATGACGTTCGCTGTATTCATGGCATTGTGCGTTTGCCTTTCCCACAACTACGGGACACCCTAAGTAATGCATACGTATGCGTACTTTAAAACTCATCAACTTTCAGATTAGGGCACTGTTACAGATAAAACTGGAATTAGTGATCCATCGGTAGTGCAACCATATATAAAATCGATATTTCACCATACAGTCGAAGACGGGTCGTAAGCTAAGAGAGCTTAGAGCAAGCAATAAGCAATAATAATAATCTTAGGGGTTTTGATATTGAGAGGGCGCCAGCTGTAGTAGAGTGTCGGTGACTTAGTTTCGAATAGAATACCCCGCAGCTGATTTTTGTATCTAGGTCAACAGACGAGATGCTAGACAAGGTCGAGCCACAGATTCGAATGATACACAAATAAATGAAATAGAGATTGTACTGCACTCTATGTAGATATTTACTTTCACAATGTGAACTTAAGATAATGAATCCGTATGAAAATGTCGACTGGATTCCGGAACAGCTGATTCCTGTAATGCTTAACAAGTATGTTCATAATCCAATAAAAGATCGAAATAACTTAATACACATATTGACATACTGTGCAAAAGAAAATATAAGAAAACAGACTACAGCAGTTGGACAACTTATATACACACATAAATAAACATCAATAAACAAATGAACAACTGCACCAAATATACATACGTATACAGTAAATGTGACCGGATGAAACTTATTAATATTTACGGTTCAACCATCATGCACAATGCAAGAACCGCTAGTAAAATGAAAGCAAGGTAAACATACATACAATTAATCGTCCACAAATATTAGAATAGAATTCATTGGTCATTTATGAAAGAAGCATAAACATTAAAATATGAAAAATATAAATAATGGCTGTAATTGAATTGAATTCGTCACCTACAGGTGTTTTGAAATTAACTGTAGATCCCAAATTTTATATAAATAAATGGTCAAACAAGAACAAGTTGACAAAATTGTTAGATAGTAAGAATTCTCGTTATCAAAATTTAACATGAATGAACAAAAAAGAACACATCGACTTTAAAAATATTGATCATAAAAATACAAACAAATAAAAGAAAAAGTTCGGAACAAGTTAGTTAGGTTACAATTTAGCATAGAATATATTTCTATTAATTAAACAATATTAACGGGCCTTTCACCACTGTGAAACGGTTTGTCGAGTTTTGCCCTAGTATGAAACGATGTTCTAAGGCTCTTCACCAATATGAAGCGATGATTAAGTAATCTTTATAGTGGATTACTTCTATCCAAGCGGATGGTGACGTGACAATAATATGCAGATATATTTTGCAAATATTTGCGAATGTAGGTTGACAAATTGTATAAGTCCACGATGCTTCTTCATAAAAGATTTAAAAAAGGGTAAAGTTTATTTACCATAATGGGAACTAATCTAATATAAAGTTGTTGGCATAGAAGTTTGATTTACACTTACTACATAAATTTTTACAAGAATGGACGTCTTGCTCATACGTTAGGTATCAAGATATTTTATTTGACTTTCAAAATATCTATATAGAACGAGGCAGTACGAATCTTGTAGAAAGTTCGATAAAAGTATTAAGATATTATAAGATAAATAACGGTACGGTAGTTTTGAGAGTTCGTTGTAAACTTATTTGGGAATTTCCGCTTGCTGGCTATGATTTTTGAGGTACGCTACGATAAAGACGCATCCGAAATATCCTGGGGAAAATTCTATCAATTGTTTAACGAAGACAGAATTCATTCGCGATATTTTCACCCAGGTATAACCTCACCTTAGCAGAAAATTAGTCCAACACTTGATTATTTATTGGTAGTTCGCGAAATTATTTCTGTGTTTGAAAATGTCACAAGAGAAGACACGAAAGACACGTTCTTCTGCTTTGGTAGCGGTAGATAAACCCTGTTAAGTACTGCAGTGAAAAAGGTAACTTCTAACCCGGCATGAGGGTAGAACTAACAGATAATTGGTTGGTCATCATATCGGGTGATCGGACAACTAATAAAATAATGCAAGAAGGGTGTAAATGCAGCGAGAAATTTGGACGTTGCACTCAGCAATTATAGGAAATATAAATCTTGTCTATGCTAGACAGGGTGACAGGTTTATAGTTTTAAGAGTAATAAATCCAAAAGATAAGAGTATAAAATTTTCTGAATCGCAAAAATGAAGTCTGAAAAATATAAGTTCAGAGGTAATTTCATTCTATATCAAGCCCTAATACATTTCTAATTTAATATAAAGAAAAAATTTTTATAAAAGAATTCTAGAGATATTTAACGTTCCCAAGCCATAAATTTAGACAATGTCAAGGGGCATTAAACCAAGGGGCTTTTATGTTATAGAAGGACGTTAAACTTAATTTTTAAAACGGAATAACATATTTACAAAAGAAAAGATTAAAAATAATAAAACGATATATCGTTATTTACATGCATAAATAACTTATTAAGGAAAAGTTTGCTAATTACTGAATTTTCCTAACAGCACTTACGGTTTAGTCATAGAAGTTACATCGATTTCATGCCAATATTTTCAAGTCTTAAGTAACACATGATCTCAAAAAGCTGAATTATAGTAGGCTGGGATTGAACTTGCTTGCTTAATTCTTTCTACAGGAAAGCGCGCTTTGTCTGATAAACTTACATCGAAAAACTTCTTTTTTTGATTTCTTTGTTATCTCCGTAACAACGTGAGTTTTTTACGTAAAATTTCTTGGTACAGGAGATCTACCTCTACGTAGTTACAATTAATTAATTTTTTTTACACGAGCGGAGGTTCATAGAAGGGTAGTTACGCTTGTGCAAAAAAAGAAAGTTAATGCCATTAAAGAATTAGTTAATTTTGATGTTTCTCATTTTAGTTTACTTTTTCTTCTTATTTTTGCATTTTGTTTCGTAAAAAGCAACCTTTTTTAAGTAAATTTAAATTTCTGAGAATCTTAGGAACTTGTTCAGTATTGAGATCTGCCATTTTCTTTAAATAATTATCAAAGAACAATCTTCTGAAAAGGTACCCATGAGAACATATCTTGCCTACTTTGTTGAGAAGGCTCGTTAGCGAATTTTGCTGGCTCTATCTACGTACAAGAATACTTTACCGATTTAGGAGAGTAGTGACTAGAATTCTCTTTTGCTTATTTTTTCTAATTTCTGAAGTAAACTTTAATGTTGACGTAGATAGTTAGTGATCTTTAGGAATTTGTACGATCTTGCAGAAGTTGTAAGGCGTTTTGGGCTACTTGCTTAACACTCGTAACATCTGTGTGACATCCCGTCTGTTAGCTAAGAGAACTTATAACGTATATCGAATGTCCACATTCAATGTTGTTAGGAGCTATGTTTCTGCATTTGGCAAGAATCTTTGAGAGCACGAAGTGGTTTAGTTCCTTCAATCGGGCCATCTTGTTATTTTACAGCATATGTTCGATAGAATGTCATGTTCTGAAGACACATTTTAGTCAGAGTTGCTTCTGTACTTAGAAGAATGAAGCAACGACTTGATGCTATTGTCAAGATCGTTTTAATTGGCTTGAGGCAAGAGAAATCAAAAACTTGACCATGCTGCAAATATCGGTACGCACAGACTAAGATATTACTACCAATTACACCTATATATGTAAGTGGAAGCAGCTTCCCAGTGACTTCAAAGATAGTCTCCCAACTCTGTTTAATTTGTCAACTGGACCTTATTCTAGGATGAACTGTAATTGTTGTGGCTTGAGATTTTTGGCTCACTTTCGAGCTGGGATTACCTACCTGGGATAACTAATTATGTGGTTTGGGATCTCGCTACCATGAAACGTTTTAGAGCAGTTTTATTGGATATGGAATTGTTTATTTCTAGTAAATCCTACGCTGACCGCTTCAAGTTGTTTTTAAAGTGATACCAATCCGAATTAGTTCAATGAGGCCTTTATGCGATACGTATACAATGTTTAGAAAAATGTTAAGTTTTAATGTGACCCTTGTATGACCAACGAATGTTATGATTAAGCTGACAATATCGTGTCCCAACTTTACCTAAACAAAACAAATTTGACTGATTATGAAGGTATTGTAATTGCTGCTGCGTTTCAAATTTTTTATTAAAGCTATTTTTGAGATAGTTATTTGACACACGGTATATTACAAATAAATTCCTAAAATTATTTTTATTTAGAAATTTAAAAGTGTAACTTTTGAAGAATCAAATTATTTATTCTTAGAGAAAAAACTTTTATTCCTTCTTCATCAAAAAGCGCTCAATTCCAAGAACCCTTCGTAAAATACACAGCAAAAAAATATAAGAAAGTTTAAATGTTACTTTTTCTTAAAAGTCAAGTTATCCTATATGAAATCGATTATCTAATATATTCTGAACGTAACATCTGTTTCGTAGTCACAGTTCTCCTTAAGGACTTAGCTTTCCATTTCGAGAGGGACAATCCGGGACAATCTGCAGATGACGGCCCTAATGTTTCTAAGAGTGGAGCAGTAATCAAAGCCAAATGTTATATATATATAATCCCTCTCTCTTGACTCCATTACATGATGGATGAACTTAAGACGTATAGTGTGCGACCTTAGAAGTTTTTCTTTCTCTTCTCTTTTTGTCTTTGTTACTTTTATTGTTATGAAAATTGATATTCTCCCACTGCCATTTTGTAATACTAGTTGTTTCACACCTTGTTTAACGGAGAAAACTAAAGGCTTTTACGTGTTAGGGCACTTTGTCTTTTGAAGTTGCCTTTTGTTATATCTATGAAGTGTCAAGGAAACGGAGCAAGAAGCGGATGAAACAGGAAGTGCACTTCTCCGCCTTTTTGAACTGCAATATTACGTTAGAAGGGGAATAATGTTGAACGATGAAAACTTCCACGAGCCTCTAGCTAATACGAAAGATTTTTACAAGTTTAGCTTTTGTTTGGGATTCTTTCTGACTGCTTTTGTAATTGAATTACTCTTTTCAAGGTTCCTTTTACCATATAAAAAGTTATCAAAACTTTCAGATTAAAAATGTCATCCAGAAAAAAAAGGAACTACCGAAAGTTTATAAATTTCGTTGAAACAGCCAATATTTCATACAACGAACATTAATATTTCAATTTTAATTAACCACCACAACTGGTGCTGTTAGTAACTTTAGAGTAGAAATTTTGGGGGGTGGAGACTAATTGTAAACAGCTCGTGGCGGAAGCAAACTACGCCACAAACGGGATATTAAAAATTAGTAATTTAAGTGCGGAAATGGCAAGAGTCGCCCTGGGTTCTGTGTTTGTGTCCCCTTGAAAGTAGAAAACAAAAGCACACCCTAATGGGTAGAAAAAATGGAGAAAGGAGTACAAAGTATTCTTCGTCGTTTAATAAGGTTTTACATTCGATATTTTTTACGTCCTGTTTTTGTTCTTTCTTTTCTTTCGTCGGCGGTTTAATTTAGAGAACCTTTCAGACTATAAGATAAATGTTCTTGGTTTACAATGTACAAATTACTAGTTAACCACCACCATTTTCCGACATTATTAAATGGCTTCGACGAGAAATTCTCAAGAATATATTTTATTGAGACAAACTTTACGATTTCTGCTTTTATAAACCCTCTAAAATATCATCAAAAAGGTAAAACAAGCTTATAAAGTCCGTGAAAAGCTTTACATGGAATTTGCTATTACTTTATTAATCCTTTCCTAACCGTTGTAACAAATACTTAATGCCTTTCTATGCGACAACGGCTTTGTTGTATTCATACGAACAGCGTTAAAGGTAAAAGCACAAAGGTGCTTTAAACAACTTTCATGTTAACACGTTACGAAGTCATTTAAAACCCTTACATTTGGGTATTGTTTAGTTTGATCCTAAAGGTTTTATTTCAAAATAGAAAACTTTGCCGTCTATTATGTTTTGATTAATCGTTTTGTGGAGTTAACTAAGTT
The DNA here is from genome assembly GCA_011009095.1 of Ignelater luminosus. NCBI lineage: Eukaryota > Metazoa > Arthropoda > Insecta > Coleoptera > Elateridae > Ignelater > Ignelater luminosus. Next base: position 26,830 of record VTPC01001167.1, read on the forward strand.
TATATTTGAGTCATTTATATTTTCATTTAGAAAGGTTTATGAAATCGTTAAAATAATATTCCCATTTTATTTAGTTACGATCTGTTAATTAGTTTTCTTGGTTTTGACATTTTGTAAAATTTAAAAGTTCCATTCTACGTTTAAATGTACAACAAAGTATGAAACAATTAAATGCTGCAGTCATTCAAATGAATAACAAAATGCACATAGTCTTGTCTTCCAGGGGACACATAAAAGTAATATTGTATGCATGCATTCAAAATAAAATACAATAACTAACTACTACTTTGTTTTATAAAAATACTCAGTTTGTATGAAGGACATACATAAATAGGTTTCAGACATGACCTTCAGATGCTTGTACTTATAAAATAATTTTTATACAATGTGTTAAAATCTATACAGGCTTTCACATGACACTTTCTTTCTTATAAACCATCAGGATAGTTATTCTGTAACTGGTTAGAACTTGAGAACTATATTCAAATACTTTTATACCATAGCATAGTCAGAGTAGTAGTTTTTGCTATGTGCTATGTGAACTTATCATTTAGCTATCACACCAAACAGTACAGTGGCAAACAACTTTATTAGTTTGAGTATTGACTGTAGCTTTTCTTAACTAATTCAGACAGTCGGGATGAAACTCTTACAATTGAAAACGACATCAGTATCTATAACTTAAAAAAGATACTATTCGAATTTAAGAACCGTAAAATCAAGAGTTTTATAACAGTTGCTGTTAGTTCTAGAAGACGAGATTATTTCTAAGGTAATTCCATCAAGTAAATGTAGCTACAAAGAGATGATTATCTGAGTTCAAAGTTAACGTACAAATTGATAAGTATCGTGGTGCTAGAAATCATCACACAACGAGGGCTTTATTTTAACGAGCAACTCATCATAGCATAGATTGTTGCGGAATTGAAGATCTTCAAGATTTCCCTCAAATAAGAAAAGCAGACGCACCTGTGCTTAACAAAGTATTGAAACATCGTGCTTTAAAGATTTTCTTAATATTAGAAATTCCAGAAATATGATTAAAGGTTTGATATAGAATCCCAAGGTTCTGGAATAAAAAAATTGGAATTTTAATGAAAGTACCGAAAGGGTATTTTCGGGTAAAAAACGTTGTGAGAATTAATTTCTGTAGAAAATTGAAATAACAGTTGCGTTCCTAACATTAATAGTTTTGCGAACTTATTGTTTTTATATCTTGAGCTTCACTCGCTATATCAAAGAATGTTTTACTTGCTACAGGCCCGTAAAAGTATTTCTCAGCAAAAATCGTCAGAAACTTTACAGACTATTAAAATAGAAACGCCTTTTAAAAAATATTTTCATCTCTGTTGCTTACTTAGAATCGAAACTCCGTCCAAATTTCAGTTATTTACCTTACTCACCCTAGGAAAACCCCTGCGGTAAATGCAATTCAATAGTTTGTAATTCTATAATTTGACTGAAAGGAATTTTGATACGTCCTATTCAAGCATGCAAGTGTGTACATGCAAGTCTCTAGAACATCGGCAGGCGTTCAGTTCTCCGAAATTGAGACCGGATTATGATAGGTAAGCAGTAGAAATGGGGCAACTTTAGTTTTTCCTATACTTGCATTTTGTGAATTTACTCATTGTAATTGATTAGCGAAAAACAACATAAATAAAAAAATCATACGGTGGATCAAACTAAAATTCAGAACAATGTTATTAGCAAACGAGTCAAATATAAATTAATGCAAAAAAAAGAATAACATAATTGGGAAATGCATTCTGCAATAAGCAGACCGCACACAATGATACCACATCAAATTCCTTCATCTAGATTCACAGCATATGACAAACCAAACTAACCTCAAATATAAAGCTCAATTTCTTCAAACCTAAGTCAAAGATCTGTAACCAAGATCGCATGCACCTAATAAACACAACAGAAGTAGCAAACTTCAAAGCCTTGTTAACATGTTTAAGGTTAATCTTCAAAACGAAGACGGACCCCGAAGTAAGTATTAAAGCGGAAACGATTACAAACCGACTTTATGGGTAGGTTGTATCAAACATCAAATTTTAATTTAGGTTCAACTCCATGGAAGCAATTATTGCAACAGTTGTTTCTGAATTAAAATTTGATCTTAGTTGTTACAGCCCATTTTATTAAAACGGCCAGAAAAACAGGTTAGGAAAAATGTTAATTGGACTCTTGTTGACCAACAAAATTCTTGTTACAAAAAAAGAAAAGTTAAAAACCTTTTTAAATAATCTAGCTTTCAAAGAAATAATGAAATTTCTGAAAATATTAGAAAAAGTCAATAAAAAACAATGAAATTGATATAGATATGGACATATAAGAAAATGGACCAACGAGGAAAAGGGAAAACCTAGGAAGACAATAAACGGGCCCCTCCGATGCTTTTAGGACAGAAGGCAATATAAGTTGAAAAGTAATCAAATTTCTATTAATGAGCTAACTATAAGTAGGAAACGGGATAGATTCAACTCGGGTGTAATTTAATTAGCATCTTCTACAATATCAAACTAAGGAAACTTAACAACTGTCAGATACTAAACATCAGCGTTTATAATTATTAACGTTCGCTGTCAAATAAATAAGTCCATCAATAACAGCTAGTTTGTGTTGTCGTGACTTTGCAAATCGGTACTAGAAATTCTAGGAATAACAGCAATTCAACTATGAAATAGTGTCTAACGGGATTCAAAACACTTAAATTCCACCCAAAATCAAATTTTTTTTACGACCAACACCAGCAAAACTTAATTCTACCAACACGATAGCATCGCGCGATGCCGAATCCCAGCATGTCACGCGAACTATCAGCACGTTTATTTGCTAGGAATGGTATAGCTTTTAGAAGATTTTATTTTGCACACAGTTCAATATAAAATCGTTTTCTATAAGAAACTTTAAAAATTGCATACCTGTGTCACACGGTGACAAAATAGTAGATGGTCTTCAAAAATCATCTTGAATTATTGCAAGCATCTTATTTGATTCATTCACATTCACAATATTACCTGGGCTACGATTGATATACGAAACACACCGTTATGTGGAGTATAGATATGTATTAACGTCCAGTCTCTTTGTTGCTTAATTAAATTAATTACTCTTACTTACAAACCCGAGAACCTCTTGGTTTTTTGCGCCGATGAGATCAGAAATCTTTTCGGAGGTCCCATGACTTCCCCCAGGCGTCTAGACATCAGACTTAAATAAAATACAATTATTGCAAAATATAAATAGTGAGGTTAGATTGGCAGTTGTTAATTAGTGTTCTTGCATGGTAATTTAGGGTTGCCATCTTAAGCTAGGAGTTTATAATAGTTTAGGTTAAGTAAGCTTTAATTTAATATCAAATGTAATTTATAAATAAGAAGATGAACTTGCCATTTTCAATTTTTTAAATTTCATTAATTGCTATTGTGATTTTTTGTTTGAAGAATTTTCATATATTGTAACGGGAAGATGCTCAAAAGTATGCACAAATCCCGTCCAGACCAATAGAAGATGTTAAATCCCGTAGCTCATGCCGCAGATAGGGTGGATTCTCAAATAAACTTGGCTAATCTCTCACAAAGAGAAGCTCACCGTTTTCCAAAACTCTTATTAAACTAATAGATGGTCGTAAAAGAGGGCGCCAGCAGTCGTAGATCGAAGGGTTCTGATGGTCGGTCACGCGACTACTCGTGAATCCGACACCCTGTATATAGGCTTCTTGCGAAACCTCACCCTGTGTGTAACTTACCTCGTGGAAGCTTTATTAAAACTCGCTTTAGCGTTTCACAATTAAGACTCAACACGAACAAAAAACTGTATAAACACGTGATTTGTCTTGATCAATTTTGACAAGAAAGTCCTCTGAAGACTTCCTTCCAGATGATATATGCAGGTCTCTGATTTCCACGATAGCAGCTAATCCACGTAGTGTTCGACGCAAAATTTCACGTTCACCAATGTTCAAGGGAACTTAGGTTTCATCGAACAATCACTGTTGTTAACAATAACCCAAAAAGCACAAAAACAACATCCAAGTGTTTATACACAAACTTTAAAAATAACTAAAACCACTTTGAGTCTCAAACGCTCTTTAAATTTACTTAGTCCATTCGGATCACGGAGGTTCCAAGATGTAAAACACACAGATCGACGCTTTACGGGGCGGGAAGTTTCTGTTCTCGACAGACCCTTTAACGTTACACCAACGGAACCAAAATTGTTGCGTTTCTACCCTCTACAATTTCTACTTCCTGGAGGACACCAGCGTAATTATATTTGGGTTATACATTCCCCACGATAACGAAATTTATAAGCCTTGCTTTTGGTAAACAAACCACTTTCTTCCGCGACTATTACGCGTCTCTGACACGAAGAAATTACGATTTCTTCAGTCCGATCTTTTTTCTAAGAAGATCGCTTCACTTAATTTGGTTTGAATCCAATTAGGGGATGTAGAGGTAAACGTCGAAAATTACCACACGTTGGTTCGAGTACGCAGCTCTTATCGTACTGCCTAACCTCTGCGTTTTTTGTTACGCAGTTCGTACTTACGGAAGTGGGGTTAAAAAGTCGGATATACACCCTAACAGATTAGGACATTAATACTCTTTATACGACAATGGAAAATTTTACTTGTAGATTCGCTAGTTTAAATTTGACTTCCCCGAGACTGTGTAACTGCAAGATTGCAACTAATGATTCTGAGAATCTGATATTGGAAATCAGCAAAAGGCACGTCTGAATGGAGTCTAGAAGTCGAGACCACAAAGTTATCAATTCTTTAAAATAACATTATAACAAACATTCGTTTAACGAAACAATTTAAATATTGCGCGTCAAGAAAACAAATATCTGAACGAAATTGAAAGACAGGGGCGGATTTAGTGCGAATTTTAAAATAACATTACAATATGGTATTAATTCCGGTTGAAGTTAAACCTCTCGGTACACAAGGCATTATCATTGTATGGTGGCCGTATTTAAACAAAATTGAACTTTGCGTAATTCTTACTCATTTTCTATTTCACTTCGGAATATGTACGTGAACGCACTTGAATCCGACCACTTGCGGGATAATTATACCTTTTGGCCTATCACATTAGGGTTTTGTTACCCTTCGTTGAAATCTATACTATGGTTTACTAATTGTAGAACTCTTGTACAATTTACACCTTTAAAACCAGCTTATCGCTGGTTCCATTTGATTGCTATGAGAAATTTATTTAATAACTTTCCCCATAATATTATACAGCATATGCGATGTTTCTGGGTCGTATATGGCTGTGGAAGGATGACAGTTTGAATATTGTAAACCGGGGTGTTTATCTATTAACTCGGCTTGTAGAATCTTATTGACGCTTAATGTGCCTTAAGGTTATGATTTTATGACAGTGTAACCTCACGCTGTTGTCTTTTTTGTAACTCTGTAAATATAAGGAAAACTTGATTTCTTTCTAACAAAACAAAACTAATCGGTACTAAAGGTTCATGCAAAATTTTTGATTGTGCAACAGTAGCAAATGCAGCCGCAAGTACGACAATTTTCAAAAAAAAAGAAAGCACTTCCAACCTAACAAAATGCATTGCCTATTACGACCCATAAACATTGTGGACGGTGTATACTTATCTATTTATGATACAATATCTATACAGGGTGATCATTTTAAAACTTCCAACTTTGAATAACTTTAATTAGTAAAATTATCAAACATCGCTGTAAAGAGTCGATCTTGCTTTGGAGGGGGACATTTAATGACCTACTCTAGTCAGTTGGGAAACTTTCACCCTCCCCCCAACCATCCCGTCCCTAAAATTTAAATGGCACTACCCTATGTGTGATATATCATTTTAAAGGGTATAAAATTTTCAATCTTTTACATTAAAGAAAATTAAAATCGGCCCAGCCGTTCGTGAATTAGAGCCAAAAATGTATTTAATTCAATCAATACGTTCCTGTCTCTAGTTTACGAACGGCTGGGTCAATTTTAATTTTCTTTGATGTAAAAGATTGAGAATTTTATACCCTTTAAAATGATATATTACACATGGGGTAATGCCATTTAAGATTTTAGGGAGGGGGTAGTTGGGGGAAGGATAAAAGTTTCTCAAATGATTAGAATAGGTTATTAAATGTCCCCCTCTAAAACAAAATCAACGCGTTTGAGCAATCTTTGATAATTTTACTAATTAAAGAGTTATTCAAGGTGGGAAGTTTTAAAATGATCACCCTGTACATGTGTTGTTTGCACTATATTTTATTAACATATTTTTTTGTCTATTTATAGTTTCATGTTACCGACAGTATTTGTTTATCGTTGTTTATTTACTTCACAGCTTACTTATTTGTTATTTTCCTTTTTTACATTTTTTATTTGTGTTTATTTTGTCTTTCTCGATCTTGCATTTGTCTCAATATACACTTATTAAAATTCTGACAAGTTTTATTACTACGAGTTGTTTTGAATTTACTCATCAATTCAGTTATATACGGGGTGTTTTGAAAATAAGTGCAAATACTTGACAGTCGCATTTCTGGACAAAATTAAACTTTTTTTGCCGAAGAAAACCAGAATTTCCCACTCCTTGGACATTTCTTTAGTTTCTGGATCATAATGATAAACCCAGGTTTCATCCATCATAATAAGACAATCTAGAAATTTTGACTTTTCATGGTTAAATTGATTGCAAATTCACTGAGATGATGTCACTCTCATTTACTTTTAATCAGCATTGAGACAGTTTGGCATCCATTTTGCAGATAGCTTTCTCATTTCTAATTTATTATGAACAATATGAAAAACGCGTTCATATATGAGAAGTTCAAAGTCTCTTATATGCGTTTTAGGCCGATTCGTCTATAATCCAAAATCATATCATGAACAGCATTACATCGATACAGATATCGGTCTCTCTAGTCTTTTCTCGTCCGTAATCTCTTCTCTACCACGTTTAAAATTGGCAAGCCAGTTTTCAATGATTGAATAAGATGGACTGGACATTCATTTTCTAACGTTATTGACATGTCATCGTAAATTTCTTTGCCAGAGACTCTTTTCAACCAAACGATACTCGATTTTGCTAAAGTTTCTAGCTTCACCTAGTATGGTTTATTTTTCAGAACACAATTTTAAAACGACGCAACCTTCTCTGATAAAACTTAACATCTAGGCTTATCACCAAGTCACGGATTCTATTCAAATGCATATTTGTAACTATAGATATGTCAAACAAATGCTTTTGTTTGTATCCATATATAATAAAATACAATTAAATGACATCAAAATCAATTTGCATATTTTGCATATTTCGAGTTAATTGTGCATATATTTTAATTAAGAGCATATCGATGCATACTTTCTTCAATTTTCTGATAAAAAATGCAAAACATTAGTAAAAAATGAAACTTAAAACGAGAAAGAAAAGAAAACAAAATCTAAGAATCCTTCAAACCCTCAAACAAGTTTTACTTCTCTTTAGAAGTTCTAAGCACTATTGCCTCTATAACTGCATTTTAAGATTTTGTTGGCTATCCCTCCAAGCAATTGCAGTTTAAAGGGGATTACAACACAAAAACAAGTTCGTAATTAAGGTTTTCAGGTATTTATATTTCTGTATAATTTCTCTGGAGTTTATCTCATGCGATAAAGAAGCTATGAGCGCTGTTTGAGATGTGTGTGACGTCAATGTGCAGATCGGTTGCAACTTTTACATATTGCAGTCACATTTGCTGGTGTATTTACAAGCAGTTTTTAGATTACTCTTTAAACTTAATTTAAAAATGCCTGTTTGTAGTGTGTACAGTTGAAGAAATAGTTCAAAGAATAAAAACAATTGAGAAAGGGGAATAGCTTTTCATACATTTCCTAACAAATCATTCCCCAAATTTGCTATGTGGTTAGAACGCTGCAGAGTTTTTTATTGTAACATTAAATATTCAATTGCATCTTACAGGGTTCTCACAGACCTGGAAAGTCAGGGAAAATAAAATTGGTCGAGGAAAGTCAGGGAGCTCAGTTATTTTAATTCCAAAAGTCAGAGAAATTTGTGTTTAAATTCCAAAAGTCGAGGAGAAAATTAATGGCAAATGCGCGTTGCATTGAGTGGAACTAGTTTACTCATTGTGGTGTTCATGTTTCTCATTTTGGTGTGCACAGATTACTGTGCCTTTCTGAGGTTTTACTTTTTTAGGTTATGCACTGGTTTTGTTCTAATCTATTACCTACCTAAAACAGTATCTAGTAAAGCAATACGATAATAGTATATATAGTATATATTTAATTTATATTTGCATTCAACATTTTGCATATTTAGTTGCATATTTTAAATAATTTAGTGCATATTTTTAAAAATCCAACGCATATTTGATCAATTTTCCGTGCATACCCATGCGCATATTTTAGTATTTTACAGTGCATATAAATCCGTGCCTTGCTTATCACAGTTGATACTTTATTTCCATAGCAACGCGATTTAATTTTGTCTAAGAGAACTAAGGCCAACTATTTATCAATACCCCCTCGTATATGGTGTCTACTATTCTTATCCTTATCAGAGAAGATAAATTGAGGGTGGACTAGCCCCCTACGTTAAAAAGATTGTTACGCCATTGAAATATTAAAAAAAACTATTTTCAAAATCAGCAATCAATTTTAAAACAAAAACTTAGACTTACATTTTTCCGTAGAATGCATCATCGTAGTAAAACTGAATTTTTTCAACACCTTTCAAGTTCAATGGCCTATGGTAAGGTCATACGTCATATAAAAAACAGGATATAATTATTTGCATTGAATTCCTCTACAAAAATTAAGTATTTTTTGTCGTATAACTTCTTTTCCTACAGTGCACCATCTTCGAGATGCAATGTCAATATCCCTTGTCTTTAGTTAAACTTTAACACCCTGTACTTTAAAAATGCTGCAAGTTAGAGAAAAACGTTTTATAGCAAAAAACAGGTTTAATCTCTGTTGAGGAATGCTATGCAGATAATTCAGGGGCGGATCCAGAGAAGACGTTTGGGGAGTGGGCATCTTTCTTTCCAAGTTTAGTCTGTTGCATTTTTCCGATTTACATTTACAAATAGGAAAGTACGGAAACTAACGCAACGAATAAAGACCATCATTTACCAAGGTTTCAACAATCTTGACCGGAAGCCATTTCCTTATGGATTCTGCGGGGTCCTTTGGGAAAAGTTATTTGAAAATTTGTTTATGTTCTAAAAAGGTTTCGGTAAATTTCACAGACAGCTAGAGGAAATGGCCAAGGCCCAATGCCTAGCCACTGAGATAATTAGATTCTGTTTTTGAGATGACGTACGACCTTGCCATAGTCTGCCGAATTTGAAGTTTTGAAAAATTCGATTTTGCTAGAAAACGACGCATTCTACGAAAAGAACGCAAGAGTAACTTTTTGTTTCAAATCGATAGCGGATTCTGAAAATAATTTATTTTATTCTTCAGTAACGTAACAAAGTTTTAGGGGACTATCTTCTAATAAGGATACCAAACGCAAAACTATGTAAAATAGTAAACCCTAAGAATTTTAATTCCAATGTCTCATTTTGTTTTTGAAATATTGCGAAAACAAGAAATTTTAAATGAAACTTGGTACTTGTATCTCGGAAACAGTACACTTTAGGGAAAAAAAAGTTATATGTCAAAAAAGGTTTAATGTTAGTCAAACAATGCGCCTTCCAAGTATTTGCACTAATTTTTAAAACACCCTGTGTGCAATTTTTCCTGTGGAGGTTATTTCTAGGTTACGCAAACTGCTGCCTAGCAGTGAGCCTTGGCACAAGCTTATCGTTGCAATACAGAAATTCTACTCATAGAATAAATAAATAGGTTCAAGCCGTACTATGATTTTTATTTGAGACTCAAAATCATTCTAATATACAGGGTGTTTTTAAAATATTTGGGTAAACTTTTACAAGTCATAAAGATTAAAAAACCTAGGTATATCTAGGTTTAAAAATGTCTCTTTTCTGAGTTATCAGCATCTTAATATAGTCATTGCACAAAGTGTACTTTTTAATTAAATAGCAAAAACAAAATTAGTAACCCACGAGCATTTTTAACAAGCGTTTTCTTATTTTAAACTAGATACTTAATATGACTCTCTACGGTAAACGATACTCTTCCATTATTGGTATATATAGCCTTCATTACAAGTATAGAATATTGGAGCGTGCTGGATATCTTTCCGCATTGATCTTATTCACCATATGACTGCACGCCTATGGGCACCAGCTCCTAAGTTACTATTAGAAAAAGTGCTTGAAGGCAATTTCTGTTGCTACCAAATAGAATCATTAGCATCAGAACTATGGAAAAATGAAAAAAATCAAAATGTCAAAAAAATGGAGTTGGTTCATTTTAATTCATTCAATTATTATGTACATACAACAGAGAGAAAGAAGAGCAGAAAGTGAGTACATAAAAGATGTTCAAGCCAAGAAAGCAGAATTAATGAAGAAGACACATACCATAAGCATGGATAAAGTTGTAAGAGCAATGCAAAACTACCAAAAACCACAAGAAAGCGAGATACTAATGATGTATGTAGTTCAGAAACAAGTTGCAACAATCAAGCTATGGGAAAGAATCCAGCAAAGTAACAAAAACGATAACAGCAGATTCTCAAAGCAATTTCAGATTACAAATTATATCTATTAGATAGTAAACTGAAAACTGGTACCTTTATAGATTTAGGTACTTGCAGACAAAGTTTTGAATGTTAAGTCTGTTACTGATTATATCTATAATGATATGCCTTGAACATAAATATACAAATGTAATAGAAAGAAGTGGGAAACAAAATGTGATCAAACATAACTACCTGCAGTAGTATGGTCATCTGACGACAATGAAAAAACATAGCCAACGAAAAAACAAAAACAACCAATAGCAGAACAAAACAGTTTCATAAATAAAATGCCGACTTGGTAAAGTATTAAACAACTAGTTCAGGACAAAAAACACAATATCGATGAAGAGTAAAAGACTACCATCTGCTGTTAAACAAACAGGTAAACTACAATAGCAAAAATAAAATATAATTTCTGTTTATTTAGTTTACCATTCTTTCATTTATTCATATTTGTATTACAGTATAGTTATATCTAACAAACGTATAAGATGTAGCAGTGTTGCATCAAATAAATAACCGAATCTTCCTGTAAACGACATCCAGCTTACGTAAGATTGATTACAAAAATCATTTTTTTCTTAATTAATTGCTGAAAATTAATACAGTAAAATAATAAGAAAGGAAAAACCTCACATCCGAATAAAATACCAATATATCAACATATCAAACCCAGGAAGTAGTTGACATTGGCAGACATAGAATGATTAGTAGAGCTTAAACAGCGTAAACCGATGAGGTTTGAACAGGGAATAGAGAAAGACAACTCAAACTTTCCATTTTGCACTGTGTTTACACGTTCTAAAAACTTTAAGCTCCTTAGGGCTTTAAAGATTAAAGATCTGTCCCGGCTAGTTTCGAGGAATATGCATAGTCTTGTTGAATTTATTTGTAAAATAACCGTGGCATGCTACATCATTATTCATAATTAATCGTTTTCGTGCGGGCAGAACACGTTAGCAACAGCTTATTTACAATTAAATTGAAAACAGAGAGGTTTTTATTTGTATGAATAAAATAGTACGGTTAGGGTTAGGATCAGATATATTTTCGTTTTTAATTCTTTACGATATTTTCCAGTAATAACACCTACAATTTGAAAATTACGCAAATAATGACCCGTGTTATTGTTTGCGTCATTCTGTTTTATAACAACTCATCCTTTATGTATTTCCATTCCACTGATAGAGTTATGCAACATAACCTAAAAATTAAATATTCTCGTCGCATTTTCTATTGTTTTACCTGCGCGATTCAATGCATAAAACATTAACTCCAGATATTCTTCGTTGAGGTTTATTAAATTTAAAATTATTTTTCTTTCTGATAACAGCAATTTCCCACCGGGTAATTTCAAACTTTTTTTTATTTTTTCTCCAATCATAACCAAACACAATAATTCTTGTTTAACGCTCACCACCACGCCGTACTTTGTTGACTTAATAGATGTACTGCAGAATCGAGACAGGATGGTAGTGATGTTTTTTCAGGGGGTGATGTGAAAACGAGCTCGAAAATTAATTACGAGAGTGTTTTCTCAAATATTTGGGTCGTGTTGATTTTTGATGGCATTTATTTTCTTTTGATAATGACTTTCGTGTCTGCCTTTCGATTAATGTTTTTTTCCAATCTTAAAAATACATTTAATAATGATTTGAGTTATGAATATAGTTTTTTATTTGGAACTGACAGTCTCGTCGTTGTTTTTCTTCGTCTGAAAAAGAAAGGAAAAAAGATTGAATTTTTATTTTAAAAAATACGCTCTTTTCTTGTGCTTTGAGAGCTAGCTAAGACAAAATACATACAAATACAGAAAGAGAGATCGGTAGTATATTATTTACAAACCTAGTAAATAATTCAAAAGTACTTCCTCGGTGAATTGAATCCGTCTGGGAAGAAAACCCGATAGATACATCAAAAGGACTTTTCAATGAGGAAAATTATTAGTTGAAGTTTTCTGATAATTCTCTTTTTTGGGGAAATATAAAAATATATTCAATAAATATGAAGAGATTTGCTAAGATAAAAAAATTAAGATTTTCTTTTTAAGATAACGATATTTACATACAACATAAATAAAATTACAACAAATTCAATTTCAAAGATTTCTTTACCCGAAAAGTAAAAAGATTTGAGCTTGTAAAGCTTTTTTAACGTTATGATTTTTTACTTTCTGCACAATTTGTTTTTATTCGTTCCCAGTATTGATTCTATTGTAGTTATAATTCTCCGTTTGTAAACCAATTACTTGTTTGCTAGTTTTCGTTGTCATAGAAACGCATTTTTTACTTTTAGAAATGTAATTTATTGCTTAGCTCTTGAACTTTATTGTGTGTACGTATATTAATATAATTTTGTACTTTGGATACATTTTTAGTTATATAATTCCATGACTAACCCCTGTAGGTTATTGATCTTGTGGTTGTTCATATTCTTTCAGTCTACTTGTTTCTCAACATGTTCTGATTCTTATTGGTTTACAATTTTAGTAATGTGTTTAAACTTTAAGACATTTGTTATCAATTGTGCTAGTAATACGGTTGGTTTAGTTCACAGTGATAATCTTAAATACAAGGTTGTATTACTTAGATTTATGGCGTACGAGAAAAATGTATTCAATGAACTACGCAATAAATTTTAAAAACATGAGTACAATCATTCAACAATGCACTTGGTAATTGAGTAAGAGTAAATCTGTACGCCCGCCATTGCACACATCGTTATCGCTAAATTTCCAATTAAATTTAAATAGTGAGCCGGGAGTTTGCTGCTAACAATGGCTAGCATCAAGCCATTAAATATTCTAAATTGTATCACCGATTATTCACATATTTTTTGTATGTCATGATTAAGAATATCAAGTAGTTCTTTTAAGCAAAAATGGAATTGAAATTCTTGACAGCATTTCTAACAGAAATCTCTTTTAAAATTACAGTAAAATCTCCACGAGTTAGTCAAGCTCGATCAATAATAATAATACTAATAGAATAACTATATCGATTCTGGCCCAACCTTGAAATTCTGACCTTGAAACAATCTTAAAAGACCTTTGAGTTATTCTTCAAGCGATCTGAAGTGGTTTCGAAACGATCTGAAGCAGCCTAAAGTATCATTGAAGCGTGACCAGATCATTGATTTTACCAGATCGCCATCATCAGCAGGAAATTACAGATTACTTTAAAATAATTCTGAAATGGAATCTCTACAAGTTAATCAAGCTAGATCCATAATGATTCTATGTACCTGTCTTCAGCGGAATAACTATGCCGATTTTGGCCCAACCTCAATAATTTGTAAATTTGTAAAAGGTGAATTAAATATTTAGCATCATCAAGATACTGGCACTATTATACTACCAGATGCTAAATTTACATTGATAAAGTGTGCTACTGGCTTTTTACTAATCGCCAGTTAGGATCGCAAAACAAGCTTACCAGGACAAGAACCAAAATCGCCCTTTTTTGGGCTATGCCCGATTTTTAGATCTCTAAACCCACCTGGCCCATGTCAGAAGTGTTCTTAAATAGCTTCATTCCATCATGCATCGCTATTTGCTTCTTCGTTTGAAAAGGAGACAAGCCGAAAAAGCTATCTAGACCTTATTGCTAGGAATCGAGACATTCAAGTAGAGCCACTGTATTTTGGGACCACTATTGTTTTAAGCTTGCCAAAGTTGAGTTCGGTTCTGTAGGCGTACATCTGGGATAGATGAGTTAAGGGCTTTTGAGAGATATCGAAATATCATTTGGTGTTCATAATGATACTATAGTATGTATAATAATATAAAAAAAATTATTTCTAGTGACAGCGTTAGAGGAAGAACTAAACCTGAATAAGGAAAATTCATAAATAGAAAGCCAGAAGAGGTAGAAGGCAGGTGTGCTCAAGAAACCTTAGGCAGATTCTCAGGCAAAAAACTGATCCTCGTGTCAATCAATTGTTGAATTAATACACTTTATGTTACTAAAACTAATTTATAAATTACGTGTGTATCAATCACCACCAACACGTAAACTCAAACTAAATTTTACTATGTAGATGTCTATCGCACCACACCGATTACTTAGTTACCGGGAACAATATCAGCAGCATTGTTCGTCCGTCAAGGTTAGCACCATTCCCATCGTTTACACTCAGTCAACCTGAGCGAATGTTGCTGCAACAAACAACAAGTCAAATATAAGTCTAAGTGTGCAAACTTGATCGTGAGCAGAAAAAACTTCGACCACATTTAATATGATCAAAACTATCCCTGACATCACGTGGGTTTGTGCAGAGATAATCTTGACAAAAACCCGAGATTACTTCTACAGCAATCCTTCGCACGATGATTTCATCGGCATCGATACAGAGATTAGTTTCCACGGCAATAATTTAATAGAAACAATCTCGACAAACAGAGTTTACCTTTTAGCTGCGGCTCGTCACTGTAATTATGTAATGCACCTCTTTATACATTCGATAGCATAGACACCTTACTTACTTACTTATTCTGTCTCTCGTCTACCTCGCGGTGTTGAAGGGGAGCAAAGGCTTTGCCAGCGCCGCCTGCTACGGACTATCGTTCTGGCGTTCTTCGGATTTATGCCTCGTCTCTGGAACAAAGGAATCAAGGAGTCTGTCCATGTCATCCCTCGACGGCCTCTAGGTCGCCTTTCCTAGCACCTCGCTTCCATAGCCTGCTTGAATATCCTGTCGTCCTGCATTCTGGAAACATGTTCGACTCAGCGCATCTTGTGTCTATCAACACTGTCTACCAATGACTCGACTTGCAGAAACATTTTAATGGTCTGATTCCTGACCCGGTGGCTACGTGTTTTACCTGCTGTTTGTCTGAGGCAGCCAGACTAGATCTGCTGGTGCTGTGGGCGCAGGACTCGCACCCATATATAATAGTCGGCACTTAAGTAGAGTTTTAGTCCTGGTGGTCACTTTTCTGTTACCCGGATGGATCTACCGAGGGCAAAGTATAACCTTCCAGTTGCCGCTATCCTTGCATTTAGATCCATGTCGGGTTTGCCGTCGGCGCTCAGTACAGCTCCAAGGTACTTAAATTCCTCGACCTGCTCAAGCTCAACTTCTACAAATATTCTGTGCTGGATCTGATCTCGGCTGATAACCGTGGTATCAGTTTTGGAGGTGTTGATCATCAGTCCTCTACCTTGCGATTTTGTCACCCAGGTGTAAAAGTTTGCTTGCAGTGTTCAGTCGAACGTGTGAAAAGCGCAACTTCGTCCGTATAAGTCAGCACTGCCCCATTTACTGGGTTCAACTGCCAGTCTCCCACCTTAAAAGGGTGCATTGTTCTTTTAAATTCTTTTATCACATCGTCCAGAAGGATGATAAAGAGGTAGGGACTGGTTACATCACCTTGCCTTACCTCCGAAATGGTAAGGAATTCCCCTGAGGTGGCATTGCCAGTTCTTATATAGTTCCTGCAAACATTGTAGAAACTTTGAATTCTCCTAATGAGGATCTCGTCCACGCCTGAGTACCCTCCACAGTTCCAAAGCTTTTGCGAGGTCTATAAAACAGGCGTGTACCTCTTTCCCACACTGAATGACTTTTTCTGTTATTTGTCGCAGAGCAAAGATCAGATCTTGGGTTTCTCGATTGGTCTGGAAGCCACCCTGTTCTTTTTCTAGAAGGAGTTCACTTTCTTGGCCAGTCTTTCTGGTAATATTAGTAAATAGGTTTTTCCGGGTACGCTAAGAAAGGAAATTTTTCTGTGGTTTTGTCAATCCTTAGATGAGATTTACTAAATGAAGCAGAAGGTTTTCACCGGCTTTTCCCATATACCTCAGCAACTCTGGTGCCGGTTTCGTCTCCAAGTCAATGATTATTATTTGGACAGACCGGCTTTTTCCTTTGGTTTTTGTTTAATCGGTTGTGTTATTTGAAGGTACAAGGAATTGGCCTGTAGACCCCTAGCACGATTGGAGGAGCCGCCTCCTTAAGGTAAAATGTGCCTATCCCCTCCCTCCCGTCGCTTCTAGTCGGTGGTCTAACTGGATACTTGCTGGGGTATCTGCAGGTCTAGGGTCCGGCTTTTCCGGCTTGGAAAGAGGGCTCCCTCCTCCTTTTGCAATTGGGCTTGGAACGGGCTTTGATGGAGCATAGACGTCAGAGCATGGAACTCGTGGTCTTTTGGACCAGAAGTCATTGCGTAATGATTTTGAAACCTTAGGCCACCAACTTACAACTGAAACCTGTACCAACAATCTTTACGAAATATACTTTTTCTTCTTCCCTCCTCCTTCTTTCTTAGAAAATACCTTGCGCTGTAACTATCAAACTCCGTTTCTTGTTTAGATTGCAATTGCAAAATGTGTTTACCAACCGTTTTTGCAACTGAGGCAAATCAAGATTGTCTTCTCAATTAAATCAAAGGTACGATGTCTTAGCAATACTTAGGTCAGGATGATGTTTAAAGTATTATTAAGACGCAGTTGAATGTTAGGAGTATTCTTGTCCCATATCTTTGATATAACACAACTTGCTAGAGGCTTATTCAAACCAGCACGTAACTATTTCCCTATTTGCTTTTTTAAAATGGATCTAGATCATCAACCTGAAGTGTAATGAAATGGGCGCAGGATTTTTGGTATCGGGTCGGATGTAGATGTGCTGACTTTTGGTAATACATAGACTTTAAATACGCTTGTACATATTTCTTTACAAACCTTCTTATCCTTGAAAACCAGAACTTGCTATTATTTTTTCGAAAATTTTATTACATGCAAAATGATCTATCTACATATTATATGGTTGAATCATAGAGTTTGCCATCTGTAACTTTGTTCGCTCCTCAAATCGTTAATTATATCTAGTAAACCCAAATTATTTGTAGATGGAGGGCGACATTGCCTCTTTCTAGATTTTCGTTTACTTTTAAGCGATTTACTACTAGAAGTGCTAGTCGTACTACTGCTTGGCTGCTTCTATGCCGCCTTTTTTGGTTTTCTATGGCACGTACACTCACTCAGGGCACTTTTTCACTCGATAGTTTACTTATTCATAAAGGTCTTATTCCACTTCCGATGCCAATGTATTATTATTGAATTAATACGCTATACCTCACTAAAACTAATTTTTGAAACAAAATAACACAAACTAAACTTTGTTATTATGTAAATGTGTATCGCTGATTATGCGGGACGATACCCAATGCAATATTCATCCGTTAAGGTCAGCAATACTTCTTATCGTTTTCACTTAAAAATAAAAGGCAGTTGTTACGCACTTGTTGCAAAATCTTTAAAATTGTCTGAATCACTAGATATTCACTTATAAAATAGGTTTGTTTTTTGATAATTGAGTACAAAAGTCATATTGCCCTGGGTTGATTTTAATTCTAATTATTATTAAATCAAACGTAAAAAATTTAAAACGGTGTTATTGAGGTTCTTGTGACTTTCTTGATATTACTATTGGTAGTTCTTGGTAAGTTTCAAATTGGATGTATGGTTTGACTGTTGTATCGATGTTTTACAGGTTGATGGTAGTGGGCTGAGAAAAACCATTCTCTGACCCAGTTTGAGTCTGTCTTGTCGTTTGGCCCTGACGGGTCTGTCTGGTTGTTTGGGTCTGTGTGGTTGTTTAGGCCTGTCGGTTCTGTCTGGTAGTTTGGCCCTGTCGGATCTGTCTAATTGTTTGAGCCTGTCGGGCCGTTTAAAACCGCTCACCCCTGTCGGGTCTGTCTGGTTGTTTGGGTTTGTTTGGTCATTCAGACCTGTCGGTTCTGTCTGGTGGTTTGGTCCTGTCTGGTAGTTTGGCCCTATCGGGTCTGTCTAGTTGTTTGGGCCTGTCGGGCCGTTTGAACCGCTCGCGCCTATTGGGTCTGTCTGGTCATTTGGCCCTCTCAGGCCTGTCTGGTCGTTTGGCCCTGTCGGGTCTGTCTGGTAGTTTGGCCCTATCGGGTCTGTCTAGTTGTTTGGGCCTGTCGGGCCGTTTAAACCGCTCGTCCCTCTTAGGACTGCCTGGTCGTTTTGGACCTGTCTGGTCGTTGGCCCTATCGGGTCTGTCTGATTGACCCCATTGAAATGCATTTAAATTAATTTTACCGGATACAATACTAAAATCAGTGTTTTCCTTCCAGCTTACTTTTCGCCAAATAGTACCAGTTGCCAAAAAGACCTTCCTTTCATATCTTCCCATCACTAAAAATAATTTTCTTTGTATTCTTTGTCTCAGCAATAGTGAAAACTACATAATCTTTTCATTTAGATCAGTTTCTTAGTTATACTGAACCAAATAATGTCTTTCCAGGTTCTTTTGATTTTAAGTGAGCACAAATAGTTCTTTTTCTTTGTTGTCGGTGTGTTTTAAAGAACACACAGAATTTTTTCTTTTAATTTATCCAATGAACTGTTTGATATCTTCCGAGATCTTATAATAAAGACTGAGCAGTTTATATGTTTTAACCTTCTCAGTTTGTCAAACATGCTCATGACCCAAACCCAATTGCAACAAAATATTTACAGAAATCTGAAAGTTGTTTACTGATTTAATTAATTTTTTCATTACCTTTGCTAATAGTTTTAGACTTTAATGGATATGATCGATTATATCATATTTCCAATTCAAGACTTGAAACAATTAGGTGCCATAACTGTTTTCTTATCCAAATTGTCTTTGGATTTACAAATTGACACGATTTCCTAGTTCTGTTAGAAAAAAAGCTTTGCTTCCTGATTTAAATTGATATTACAGGACT
Organism: Ignelater luminosus; assembly: GCA_011009095.1. Lineage (NCBI taxonomy): Eukaryota > Metazoa > Arthropoda > Insecta > Coleoptera > Elateridae > Ignelater > Ignelater luminosus. The sequence continues at coordinate 46,202 of VTPC01001167.1, forward strand.
TTGGAAAATCCAATTTTACTCGAAAACGGGGCATTCTACGAAAAAAAAGCGAGGTAAACTATGGCAGAATTCAAGAACAATGCAAATATTTTTCTTCTCGGTAGTGTAGTATAGACCTTTTAAAACATAAAACAAATATTAGATGGTAATATCTATCACGAGACTTCCACAATGATAGACCTACACAAAATAGTATACACCAAAGAGCAAAAGCTAGTATGTGAAAAATTTTATTTTAAAAATGTTAAGAAATCTTAAATGAGTTTTTGATACTTTGTATTTCTGTCTTTTTATTTTATAAAGAGATTATATTTGTCTTGTCTTTTAAGCAAAAATTTTAGTTAAATGTTTAAATATACAATTTTTCTTCATAACAGACTTTTACAGGAAACGACGAGATCAAAAGCAAACAATAATATTAAACTTTGATAATTAGCAAAATATAGTGTTTTTACCCAATTGGTTAAAATCGATTATTTATTATATGCCTTCCAATTTTAAGTTTAAAGCTCCATAATCTAATAAACTGAAAAACGTAATGCAAACCACGAATAATTGTGGTTTTTATAACTACTTTCAACACCACGTAACTACCTTTTTTCACAAAATAAAAAGTATTTTAAAATCTATATGAAATCAATCACTAGTAGATATCTACAACTGTGTCGATGTTTGTCTACGTGCGTAACAGGTGCGCTGCAGTATCAGCAGTAACAATTTGAAAAATAGCTATTAATATATAAAAGAAAAAGCCCTCTTAAATCTCCTTGAAGAATCTGAACAATACGTCCTTGTCAGGATTTTATTAAATTCCTACTAGGAGGAAAAGATAATGTTGAAGAGGCATGCTATACTTTTATGAACTGTCAAAAACTTTGGATATTATAAAAGAAATTTCTAATTATAAACACGTTCTATGAAGAAACTTGCCCAACAGTTTAATAATTTATGAATACTAACAACGGGAAGGGTTAAAATCTTTCGTAAACTTACTTGGTTTTTTACTAGGTTAGCCTAGTTTACTTTGAGGAAGTTTTCATTTGTAAAAAAGTTAAATTCCTAAGTAGATCATTTAATTAACGTGCACGTTATAAGACAGTGTTAATTTAAGCACAATCAGGACGTCAGTTTTAACATTTTATTCTCCTTTGCTTATCAAGAAGTTACCATGTAATCGAGTAGCTTAGCAAGATGTACTAGAGGTGTGTTTTGTTAATGTTAGTTAAAACTTATTCCAAGTGCTACATAGTATGTGAAATAATCTACATTAAAGGAAAAGTTTAATTATGAGCAATTGAAATAAGATTTTTGCTTGCTTTAAATCGCTTGATTTTGACACGGAAAAGGTACCTTGCTTCTTGTCATTGCCTGAGTAAATAACTCCATTCCAAATACTAAAAAAGTGGGTGAAAAGCTTAGCCTTTCCAAAATAACTACTTATTTAGCATTCAAAGCAATTATAAATTAGATCAAATTAAGTAATTTTTAATTTATGACAATCTTTTAAAATAAAATGTACTTAAGCAGAAACACAAAGAATTACAACAAATATTTACTTTATTCTTTTTGAAAATGTTTCACTATTACATTTTCAAAATGTGATTTATAAAGCTAATAACCTTTAAACCTGTTTAAATATCCAATTTATATAAACAACGCTTAATTCACCTTGAAAACTACACGTACATAAACCCAAATGCCTTCGGAATTTAGTTCAGCATTTCTGCCATTAGAGGCGCAGCGAATCAATTCAGCTGTTTCTATTCAACTCTATCTCGATTCCACTACAGGTGACTAATCTACACTCTCCAGATTCCTATGCGACTAGTGGGCTTGGATTCCCCTGTATATATGTTACGGTCATGTTTTAAATTCAATAACGTAGTTGGCTGGTCATTGTCATTGTTGAAAGTGACGCTGTTAACGACAATGGACACTTGTGTGATATTAACGTTTAACCAAATCGACTATTTACAACATTAGCCGGTTGCTGATGTTAATATTCATTTTACATCTCTATATACCTTTTTTGGGTTTAAATAGAATGAGACTGTTGTGATGGTACTACAGTATTATGAAATCTAAGTATTGTTTTTCTGTCAAAAACCAAAATAGTAAAAACGTATGAAATCAATTCATTTTTTTGAACATCACACTTTTTAGCTTAAAGACTTTGTCGTTGTGCTCAACCTTGATTCCCATTTATAGCTCAGCTCCTCTTTAGCCTAGGCTTGAATTATGTGGTGACGTCTACACCGCATTATGCATGGGTTATTCTCACTTTTAGGCTATCCCTGAAGTTGGTTATGTATGACAACTACAACAATAGGATCTGTTACCGGCTTTGCGTCTTTAGATTTTGCTGTAGAGTAAGAAGTCCGTTTTTGTGAGTTTTGGCGGTCTTGATGGAAATGCCAACTAAGATAGTGAGCATCGGTAAAGTAAACTGGCGATGGAAGAGGTATGAAGCAACATATCCTTGGAGTGATACGTAGTTATTTGGTGGCGGATGACAGTGACAGTGGCAATCAGAACTCAGATGTCAGATGTCAGATCGCGAGAGAGAGAAATGTATCAGCCGGCGCAGGATGAACCCAAACTGGCACGGGGAATGAGTGATCTGAGACTAGAGACTTTCAAGATTCGAGGACGGCAGGGCCACTGGGAGCAAGAGAATAGCAAGACATCTTTACTTTCACGCACCACATGAACTTTTGAAAAACTCTGAGGCAGTGTTGCAAGTAGATATACGTATATGTATAAGGCAGAGAGAGAGTAGTTGTTTGTTTGAACAGTTTTATTTTTTTGACCGCTCAAATATGTTTTTTCCCACCAGCAGATTTGTTACTTTATATATTATAACATACTTAGATTTTTATTTTCAGAATTTAAATTGATTATCAATGTCAATGACAGGTAAATTGGATGGTTTATGGTCACCAACCTGGGGAAACCATCGGGACTTGCAGTACATCTGCCCTTTAAACCTTTTGGAGCGATAATAAGAGGTTTTTTTTCTAGTATTTCTGTTGATAAGCAATCCGTTCACATTTCTTATTAGTAATTAGAAACTTTAAAAACAAGTAACCTAACCAGACCTCGAATTTATATTTTTAAGCTTTTCAAGTAAAATACGTAAGTGCAACTAACATTTTTCTTTCATTTTGGGAACCGACTACTATGGTCGTTTGGTTCCGTGGATTCAATTCTAGACTCTAAGAAGTTTTTTCCGATTCCAGATTCGAACATACATCGGAGTCACTCCGATCTTTAATTGCTTCTTTCAGAATGTTCCATTTACATTATGGTAACTGTAATGGCGACATGCGTTTTTACAGCTACACTATATAGAAAGTGAGTTTTTGGGCATTAGGAAAATTCGTATTGGTAAATAATATTAAACAAAATGAGTTGACTTTTTTTGTTGTATATTAAATAGCAGCAGATGGATCATAAAATGTACAGAGTCATATATACTTAGGGTTTCTCTGTATTCAACATTGATGCGGTCGATTATTTTCGAAAGTTATTTTTCTGGTATTTTAATCGTTAGATCTTGTTGTGAAAAGAAAAATGAATCAATTAAAATATGGTCACGCTACTGAAAACAAAATACAAATAAATTAATTCAAAAACCTTAGTAGCCAAAAAGATGGGCAACAAAATAAGTTGAACTTTACCTTTTGGGTTCTACGTACACGCTTATTACGAATCTGTACCAATAGCTTTTGACCTTGATGTCAACGAACGATAATTGTTTGTTTGACCTTATATTCTTGCTTCTGTTGCAAGAAAGTAACAGAAAGAGAAAAAGAGTATTATACTATTTTCCTATTTCTTTTGCGAGTTCGATCTTACAGCTGACTGTATCAAAGCTTGAGAGACTGCTACTGTTTAATGATATCTTGAGCTTTTGCCTCCTACCAATCTCGCACACACAGCTATTGCAGCATTTACCTTTACCACTAAAGAGAACAACAGAGAAGTATTTGCCAGAACAAGAAGTTCGAAGTTGAACTTGGATTTTCAGCTGTTGTGACATGAGTCTATTTCAGTCCTAACTCTAGAACTTCTCTGTATGCTGTAATAGCATTTTCAAGAGTATTTCAACAATCTACAGATGCAAAACAGCGTCGTTATTTATAAAAATATCAAAAGAGCGTTTGTTTTTACGTTCTATAGTTAACGTGCACAGGGTCTCTCTAAAAAGACGAAACAGGCACTTCTCGTTTTGTAAGAGCTTTTAACAGATAGAAGTGGTCTATACATAAAGGGTGTCTCCGGAATGAACGAAAATATTTATACAGAGATTTCTGAATAACAGGTAAGCCTAATAATCTCTATAAATTTATAAACATATACAAGGCTTACTAGATGTGTGTCAAAGTTTAACACCTCGTTAAACAGCCACCACTGATGCGAATACCTAATTAGGTTTTATAGGAAAAATGGACGTTTTGTTATAATAACCATGCAGAAGACTCCATAGTATTAAAGATATTGAAAAGGAGGTTTCGTTTCTAAACATCATAAGATTTTATTTTACTTGAGAATTGCACATTCCACGAGAAAACTGTAAAAGAAACTTTCTCTGCCAAAATGATTGTAGATTCCAAAGCAAGTTTTGCATATGGCACTGTGGATCTCGGACGTTGTATGAATACTTTTGTTCAATCTGTATCTTTTCAAAAGAGTAACGCTTTATTAAAGCTACTAATGTACAAAAATTGTAACCCCATTGCTGGTTACAATTATGCAACCGTCGTGGTGTTCTTGAATTTTTTTGTCGTCTTCTTAGATTCCTCGATTGGCGTTGGTGTTTAATTTCTACAGTAGTAAACTTTGATCTTAGATTCTAAAACCCCTTTCATAAGTAATTTCTCACAATTTCTCTAACCACCTGGTATGTTATCATAATTTAAGAGGATATCAAACTTGTATTTTCATATTATCTTTAAGACAGTAAGGCAAAAAATAATTTTCACTATCATAATTTACAAAAAGAAAAATTTAAAAAAACAAGTGAAAATTGAAAAAGCAAAACATTTATCATTTACGGTATTAAGAATACACAATAATATCTGTCGTAATATGTTGAAGAAGTTGCTGCAGCTTCTTTAGGTAATTGAGTATCATTCGATTTCAACGGTAATACCTTTTTATTCTCAGCGTATCTGCAAAGACTGAATGTAAAATAATTTTATAACTTTTCTGAAACCACATTTCTGTTTTGCGACCTACTTTATAAAAGCGTAAAACATTTCTAAATTTCTCATTTAACACGAGTTTATACAACAAGTTTGTTTAGTTTAAGGTCAAGTGGGTTTTATAGAATTTTATTAAATTTCTGTGGTGGTAAATATAATAAAAGCGCTTTTGCAGTTTTAAATTTCCACTTAATGTAAGTTGTTAAAGTGGTAAATTTAAATAATGTTACTCTTTTGTAAGCAATATTATATAAAGATATAATTATCAAAATGGAGAAATTTGTTGAAAATATTTAGTCTATGAAGTTTTATAGAGATTGTTTTGCACTACTTTTCTATACACCCTGTATAGAATTTACAGCTTATACACTGCATAACCTAATAAAAAAATATATTCTTGGGACTTCCTAAGCATTTAAGAATATTTTTCAACCTTCTTTCTGTTTCACCTGTGAAAACTGAAAAGTAAACAAGGGTCGTTCATTAATCTTGAGGGAGATGAGACGTGTCATCATCAGTCCTCGTCTCTTTTTCTTGATGGCCTTGTTTAAAATTTGTTAACATCGTTCTCTCGTACCTTTGATTGAGATAAACAGCTGTCATAAAACCCGTGGTATTAAAGTAGGAGGTGGAAAATCCCTCTTCACCTTTTTTTTGAAATGTTTTATGAATATGTGACTGTTTTTCATATCTTTTTGTGTATGCATGTAGTATCATCGTGTCCCAAATAAATTTATGTTCTTATTATTACCGGGATGAGCAATGCTTTAATCCTACTAATACCCATAAAAAAAGTTATTGTTGATCTTGTACTGCTATTATCACCGTTTCTTGTCGTTTAGAATCTGTAAATAAACTAAGAAAACTCCTTTTAGGTAAAATAAATAACCTTTAAGGGATAGAACGAAAAGTATACACTCCAATCTCCTAATGACTCAATATTTAACGATCTTTTGTTTAACTAACTAAAAGTTTCTCATCGTGAAACAATTTTCTCGCACTCTAGCTTTTACCCTCTTTTTGCTGTTTATACACAATTAAAACTTATTAGAACGTCTTTACAAGCAAATTAATACAAATTGTTCTTTTATTTTACAGTATTTAGACAAGGAGATACGGGTAAATGCTGGTACGCTGTGATGGCCGGAACCCTGGATGTACGCTACACCCAGCCTGAAAGTGATAGTAAGGTAAGAAAATTATCATTTTTTAAATGAAGTAAATATCAGCAGGAACTGAAACGAAAAATGATGAAAATAAAAATCAAAAAAATTCAACAGAATCAGGATTCTAGTTATGGAAAATCCCGGTTCCAGAATTACTATTATGTGATCTTGGAAATAAAGTGTCTCTTTATTGTTAATTATTGACGTTCAAATTACCCCACTAAACGGTTTCATGTGTTGCATATTTGAGCGTGATATAGATTTATGTTAATAGATTTTACAGTCTCTGTAGCATACAAGTAGCTTCTCAGTATTCTCCGGATTTGGGTTATGCCTCTTATCCGTTAATATGTTCTCATACAAAACCGATGCCTGCATATTCTATGAAGTGATTGGAATTTATTGAGAATTTGAGATCCTAAAAGCTTAACTATAATCACATGAAATTTCTATATCTTCACAAGAAATAATTTTATAATATTTCAACAAGTGGAAATCAAAGATACGTAATGATTTTTTATATAGATGGCCATTTTGTGTTTAAAGAATTGTTTTAACAAAGCATCTCTGAATTTCAGTTGCTTTTTGGTCAGAAAGGCAACGGCATCTCTCTCAAAATAATTTTTATCGAAAAAGTTTTACACAAAAAACTAGCTCGTTTCCTTAATGCCCCAGACTACGTGAAATTTGAACGGCAGGAACTTAAAATGATATTCATTTATCCAAAATGTTCAAGTCAAGTGTTTGAAGCTTTGAACCTTCTGATCCTGAGTGAATACGAGGTCTTACCAATTTTAAATTTCTGCTTCTTGCATCTTTTGAGTTACAACGCCTAGGTGTCTTTTACAGTTCTTACCTTAACTACCTCACTTAAACCAATTCTTGAAACCAGATCGTATTACCTACTAAACGTAGTACACAACACTTTTGTAATGCTCTGGTTCATTACAAATTAAAACTCAAATTTTATCGGGTACAGTAAAACAAAATACACTTTATGTTTGTCGGAAAATACTATTAAAATCCGACTAACAGCCACAGATGCAAGTCATCGCCTGTATTCCGCAGTACCAAAAAGTTTACAAATTCAGTATCTGTTAGAGGCGCCAAGCGGTTAATTTTAAAACGGTTGTTTGAAACATTTTGCCTATTTTCTATACAAGATACTAAATGTTTGTCACGTACCAAAAACTAGTTTGAGTAAAACTCCTGTTCAACTTTTTGACAAACTAATTCATATTCTTGAAGTTTACTCAGCCCAAACAAAATTCAAGTCTTTAGGACAAAATTGGCTTTAACAACAAACTAGACAATTTCCATTATACGGCGTCCAGCCTATTTTGCAAACGTCATTTCTCCAAAATATCATTACAATGGTTTACTTTTCTTGGGTGGTTTTGCAAAATCGTCTAGGTTTGTAAATCTCAATAGCCAGAATCTCTATGGAAACGAGTAATACGAGGTATGTAAACAAACTAATGAGGCTGGCGATGTAGCATTCAATGTGGCAAAACTGGAGACTACCGGTTTAGAGAAAAGGTGGGTCAACATGTGATGCTTCGCCAGTACGAATTTAAACTCCATTGAGTCATTTGGTTATTGTAGGAATTTATTTCGTAAACTGTTTTTTTCTACCGAGTTCTGAAAATGAGTGATATCAGTTTTGAGCAACGTTGTGCTATCAGGTTTTGCTTCAAACTAGGTCACAGTGCGACAGAAACTTTTGCAAAGCTTCAGCAGGTCTATGGAGGCAATGTCTTGTCAAGGGGTCAGGTTTTCAGATGGTGTAAGGCATTTTCAGAAGGAAACGAACAGATTGAAGATGAACCTTGAGGTCTGCAATTGCAAGAATCGAGGAAAATGAATGATGGAAAAACCGCTAAATTTGACTCATATCACCGTTCATGAGGTTTTCACCAATGAATTGGGAATGAGAAAAATCTGCGCGAAAATGGTTCTAAAAAGCCTTCGGAAAAAACAAAAAAAACAGGAGGGACACGTGCCTTGACTTTTTGGAGCGGATTGAAAATGAACGTCATTATATTAGTGACCAGTCTTGGGTCTTTCAGTACGACCTGGGAACGAAGCGCTAGAGCCAGGAATGGCAAACTTCAAGCTCATGCTAATTTGCTTTTCCGATAGCAAGGGAATCGTTCACAAAGAGTTTGTGCCTCAAGGCCAAACGGTAAACTAATAATTTTACCGAGAAGTTTTTGAAAGAAAAGGTCGTGCGTGTGAGAACAAGCATCAAGAACAACTGGGCGCTGTATCACAACGATGCGCCTTGTCACACTGGATTTTCAATTAATTCCCCCGGCCTGAGTTCTTGTGACTTTTCTTTTTCTCAAGATTGAAGAATTACCTCAAAGGATGTCATTTTGAGACATTAGAAGACATTAAAACTGCCGCAACCGACCAACTGAAGGCAATTTCGGTATCCAAGTTCCAGCATTGCGATAAAAAATGGAGAAATCGTTTCCATCGCTGTGTGGCTTCCCAAGGCAATTACTTTGAAGAAGACAATGGGGAATTGTGAATTTAGTTAAATAAGAATATGATAAAAATCAGTCTTGCTACTTTACTTACACACATCGTACCTAAATGTAACTAGGCGATAACAATTAAACATCTAAAAAGAAACATTCTTGTTCGTCATCTTATACCTTTCTTCTCCTACATAATAGGAGAGTTGTGTGCTAGAAAAACAATTAATTGAGTGCTAGACAAGCATTAAAACTATTTAGCGTAATATATCTACTAAACCTTTATATTAAAAACTACAGTCTTCTCTCAAGATTTATTTGACGAAGATAGGGACAAGAAAGTTGATGTAACAATCGAATAATACCATAGTAACAAATCTGATCAGTCACAATATTGGTTTACACAACTAAAATATCGCAACGAGGTGTCACTGACTTACAAACACACCCTTTAACTATCTGCAAAGGGCGCTCTACATCGCGCATCTCAATGCAGTCTATGACTTAATAAAAATCCGCAGAACCCTAAATCTTATGTCTGACTGATTTACTAAAGTTAATTCGCATTTAGCACGACGCGCGACTTGACGCTATGCAATAACTTATGACTTTAAAACTTTAACTTTTTTTCAAGCTAATACTAATCACCTGGCTATCAATCAGCAACTGCCTAGCAAAGTAGTTTTTCCTATTAATAAACCTAGACGAAAAACTGCCTTGAAGAAAAACATACCGATAGGTAACTTCAAAGAGGCACCATCTCCTACTAGAAAAAAAAACCAGTACTTTTGTGAAACCTGAAAGCTTAACTCATAGGATTAACTGTAGTTTTATACAATCGTACTTAAATTACTTTTCAGTTTATAGACTCGAGTGACTTTTCAAACAATTTTTGTTTACTCTCAAATAATTATAAATGTTTTTAATAGTATCTCAACTTGAAATAATTTATAAATTTAAATTGTATGCATTGAATAAAGCAAAACCTGTTACAAGTCATGGCCCACTCCAAACGGTTTTATCTCTGAACACCCGTTGCTTCAAAGCAATATAGTACCTTAAACTCGAATAAACTCTATCATACCTTTTAAGGACGTAACATTATATATTTATACGTAAAAACTTTATTGAACGACATAAAAAAACGCGACTGTCATATCAGTTTGCATGTTATGAGATTGTTGTAGGTTGAATTTCAAAAGAAACTTCTTTCTGTTCATAATGTCGACTTCAATTTGAAATATCGTATAACTTATTTGATGATAGCTTCTTTCTTTATTACTTGTTTGAATTGCTTAATGCATTCCTATTTCGTTTTTTATTTCACTTTTAATTTTTAATATAATAGAGAATTTGCAAGAACACATGCCGCTGGACGTAACATTATTTTTTCCTCAGTTTATTCGTCATACCGATTTTGTTAACTTGGTAAGAATGGATTTTTTTTACCAACCTTTACGTATGATTAAGGTTCTTTACAAAACGTTTCACATTTGGACCGATTGCAACATCTTTACACAAAAAAATAACGTTACGTTCAACGTCACGTGCTTTTTCAAATATTCTACTTATTAAGATTTTGGTTATATGTTAAAAAAATGTAACTGAAAATAATCATTCTTGCTTATAAAAAGAGACTTGGAATCATAATTCATTGTAAGTCTACTTGACCTTATTGATTTAATCAAACTAGTCTAAAGGTAGTGAAAGAATTTAGAATTAAAATCTTTATTACATGGGTACTTGATACTTGGCTGGTTTAAATGCAAGATAGACTACATGCAAAAGTTAGTGGATCTGACAATAAGTCTCTGTCAGGGAAACACTTGATAGTATGCACATGTAGCAAAAAAAAAGTGCTGAACTGAACATAATCATGTTAGTCCAACAGCTAACAAAAATTCTTTGCCAGGTCTTTATAAATCGTCATCTTCTCGTATAAATTCAATGATGTAATAATTTTAATTAACTTCTTATAGCAAACGAAAAGGTAGATATCGTACAATATAGTTAATTCGTAGAATTTATTCTCGTGTTCCAATTTTACGGGTTATGGTTCTCGATTAAGTTTACTGTGATCAGAACTGTAGCTCTAGATCTATACTTTCACATTTTGGTCGTCCTACATCTAAGCAAAATATCATTTGGTTTAAATAACGGCGCTTCAAGTAGTTTATTCCTTCTGCCTGGATCTCTTCATTACCATATGGCCCGTAAGATGGATATTCTATGACATTGCATACTATCTTCTTGTGGTTATACTTTACTAATTAAAAATCGAAGTTTTGTTGTTGTTTTACTCAGCCCAGGAACGTCTTTTCACTATCTCTAAGGCTTTTCTTAAAGTAGGCCCTTATAGGCATCAAACGAGTTTTCGCTTTTCAATTGGTAAGTGAATCGCATCTTTTGTCTTCTTTTCTATATCTTGGTATCCTGGTATCCAATCTAACGTTTGAAGTAAGTTTACAGGTCAACATGTTTATGACCGCTTGATTAGAATGCATTTATTGGACAGTTGCTTTGAACACCCCTATGAGATCTGTCTGGAACAAGGTGGCATCTCTGCTTAAGTTAATGATAATTTTATTAACTGTGTAATCGCTTTATTTTTCTTGATGGTTAATGATAGCCAAATGTATTCCAAAACAGTGGCATCTCTGCTTAAGTTAATGATAATTTTATTAACTGTGTAATCGCTTTATTTTTCTTGATGGTTAATGATAGCAAAACTTTTGCGACTGTTTCACTTTTTCCTGTTTCGGTATTATCACTAAATAGAATTTATCAAAGTAATAGATTGTTTTTATTTCATTGGTTTGCAACAACATCGAGTAATTTTATTTTGCTGATTTACAATCCTCTTTCGTATGCCGATTTGTACGATTTCTTCATCGTAATTAGTAAAGATAATAGGAAAGATCCTTTCTATTAATTATTTAGGGTATGAACGATAACCGAGTTATAAACTTGATAAGGGACCAACACATATCGAAAATCAAAGGTAACCGTATAGACAAACTTTGGCTACTGGTATTAATCAAAATTCCTGTTAATAGTTCTATATGGACCTGTGTGGTGCCTTCTTGTGTGCTAATATTCCTTTTTATAAAATGAGATCACCAGTGTTAATTAAATGCTTAGAAAAATATTGCTACAAAAATATCCCAAGGGAAGCGGCGTTGAGGAAGAATTATTTGTCAAAATGTTATCAAAATGTATGTATTTGTTTGTCGTTATTTGAATAACAAATTAATTAATAGTGTACTGCAGGTTTTGATGGAGATTCGTTAGATTGTTTAGTGATTCTGACATTTGGATTTCTGTTGACGAAAGCAACCGTGGCACGGTTTATAAATAATTCTTAAGTAAATAGGGGATGGTAGTGTATTACGCGGAATTATAATTTTATGGTTATAATTTTGCAGCTGCATTGTGACCTTCGGACATGAAATATGAAAGAGTAAAACTACTGCTAATGGACGGAGCTCTATATACAGGGTTAGCCAAAAGTCTAGAAACAGTCTTATTGTAGCAATAAAATTAGCGGAATAATCATCATTTAGCTGCATCCTATAGGTGGGAAGTTGGCGCACAGGAATACAACACTTGGTGTAGGGCAATATTAGTCAGTAGCAACGGCCATTAGCCTAGTATCATAATGGCTTCGCCTATTAACGATGCTATGCAGAACTGGATAATTGAATTAATTTTTTTTTCCTGTCAGAATGTAGATAAGATAGTCTAATATACCCCACTCCCAAGGGTTATTATTCCGCTAATTCTATCGGTATTGCTATAATAAGACTGTTTCCAGACTTTTGGCTAACACTGTATGGTAAAGTGTGGAACCAATATGAAAGTCTTTTGTCTATAATTAATCCACTTAATCGACATGGCTCATGGTTTGAATCTTGTGTGCGAAACAATTTATTCGCAAAATAAGGATATTAACGGTTTTCCAATTTACAAATATGCACCTATTACATTACAGAATCTCACGCATTTTAAGATATTTTAAGAATTTTGAATTGACGGACGAGCAAATAAACTTTCACAGAGTCTTATTTATACCTATTAATTCCTTAAAAATATTTTCGAATGTCTGCACGCTAGAATTTCCATAGAAAAAAAGGTTTTGCTGTTTGTCAATTAATTCCTTTCAAACGTACTTTAACATTTGTTTGAAATATCTTAAACGTTTCACATTGCAAATTCTCGTAGGAGGTAAAGAATTCTGCTTTTGTCTAGTTCCTCTTAAAGGACCTACAGCAATATTTCCTTGAAGAACTAACACAAAATTTCTATCGAAATTGGCAGAATATCATTATTGTATTTTTTCTACGAAGACTACAGAACTCCGCTCTTTGCATGCGCTAGTGATATAAAAAGCTTGTCAAATTGTAAAGTTTAGCTATTATTCTTTATAATTTATTATTATTATACTTTTATTTATTATAAACCATGACTCTTAACAATGATATTACATACGTAATATCCGGAACATTTTCAACATCATGTGATGTTGAGCGCAGCTTATCGTTGTTCAAATCCATTTTGACAGAGAAGCGTACAAATTTTACATCTGAAAATTTAGAGCAGCATTTTGTATGTAATACTTTTCTGTTACATAGAACCAATTTAGAATTAACAGATACGCAAATTCAGAAATGCATGTATGTACATCTATTACTAAATAAAGTGTAAATTACTCAAACGTTGAGATTTTTCAGTTTTCTGAATTAGGAGTTTTGTCCTATATCTTTTTCTATTTTTCCACTTTTAGGATCCTACTTCTGACATTTTATTATCCTAAGAATCCGCTCTTTAATAATTAGTTTTAATACTACAAGCAGCTGCTAATCTTTATATTTTGTGTACTAACAGTTATAAAAAGTAGAAGGTTTTGTCAATGTTTCTATTGCTGTCGTGAAGAGTCTTTCTAGCTCAGTGACTATTGTAATGGTTCTAGGCGTTAGGTTTTATCATAAGGACATTTTGTCTTGGTGTCTTAGAGTTATTTCTAAGTATTTGGCATTTACCTTATAAACATCTGTTTTTCTCTAAAATAAATTTTTTTTTGAGATTCTACATGCTCCTCTTTACGAGAAAAGCAGTATCGTTAGCACAGCAGCACAGTCTTGACAATATTACGATTATCTACAGCTGTTACAAGAATTTGCCTACAATGAAGCATCACAGACAAAACGGAAGTTCCTTCCCATGTGAACATCTCTTTGCGAAAACTGTCTAAAGCTCTTCCTATATCTAGGAAGGAGACCAAGGCAATTTCTTGAGCTACTATAAATCTCTGTTTTATACGAATTACCGCAAGCTCAATTTAAAAGTCTGTCTTTTTTTATCGGTAATAAAACAGCTCCCAATTTCTCCATTGTATGTTTCATCGAGAAGTATCCAACTCAAGTATTTCTTTAATTCATTTTTTGGAAAAACTTCTGGAACATGACAATTCACACATTCATTTAACATTTGTTTTGCCCTAATCCTACTTACTTATTAGGTAATATCTTGTAACGATAAACGCCGAATTTAATAGCCTACTAATACCGGATTAAAGGATGTACACGGCTGCTCAAATAGAAGACGGTAGAGTTCAAACAAACATTTTAATCAATAAATTTTAAACAAAATTTAAAAACGCCAATCGTGAGGACTCATCACGGCTCAAGAATTCTGCGATTAACTTTGCAATCAGAACTAAAATATGTTAACAGAATATTCATGCACTTAAATATTATCTTCAAAATTTGACAAATGTATGATACAGAAAATCACAGCCATGGTTTTCCCAATAATACTACGTGGAGCAGTGGATCAAAATACATAATGTTTTACTTTACTACAAATCACAACGCATTTCCAAGTAGGCGGCGATTCGTCCCGCGTCGATCACAATGATGCGGAGTTATCTTGGACCTACCTATCATCCCTCTGGCATTACCTTATCGTCTCCTTGTAAGATAAAATGCAAACCTTATTCAAAAATAACAAAAATTAAATTAAGTTTACGTTAAACCTGGATTTCTTTGATTTAATTGAAAATAACGCAACAAGGCTTTAGGATGTTCTGTAATTTTTTTCAAAACCACCGCTTATATTAAATTCAACTAAGTACTTGATATGATAACTAAATATTTTGACCTCAAATCTTATAAATTTACTTCTTTGAAATTTATGTAGGTCTTCTCGAACAAGACTTTGTTTTATTTTTGATAATTATTTCCAAACAATTAATGGATAGGTAATGCGAAATCGTCCGAGTTTTTATTTTTAAGTTTACCATCAAAGAGGACAACTTACTGGAAAATTAATTACTATTCCATCAACAAGGGACTTTTAATTTGCTCCCATTGGACAACTTTCTAAACCAAACATTTCCTGGAAAATTCATTGGTATAGGTCAATGTCAAAAATGAAATTGTTTACATAAATGTTTGAAGTTTTTATATGCTTATGAGGAATTCCAAACTAAATCTATAGCTCAACACATTCTTAATCTGAATGTACTTACTACATACGATGGGCCTTAACGGACTGAATACTAACGGAATGTGAGAGAATTACCGGTATCCCGGAATCTCTCTTAATTAGGACAACAACGTACTACTAATAAGGTGAACAAGTTGGCACATACAGATTTCGTGGATTTGAGGCATTCGAATCGTAGTAATTACACCTAACAGACGTATTTACTGGAGTTGCTGATTAAAACAATTGACGTTAATGTTTTTCTATTTGGAAAATCTATAAGCTTTCTTTTTTTTAATTTAATTTGAGAAATATGCAATGAAGCAGAATTTGCGTCCTTCATTGAAAAAACATGAAAAATTTTAATCACTGAATTTAATTAATTGAATGTTTGCTCTACTTATTAGTAAGAACTATGTGCTTTGTTATAAAGTGTGCTGAACAATAAAGTGGCATCCTGTTGATAATAATATATAATTCAGGAAATACAACCTTCACATTTTTATGCAGCTTTCTTTTGTTTTCATTGTCTAGTTATTTAAAACCTATTAATTATTTATTACACACATGCAGACAACTCGCATCACGTAGCCAATAACTGTCAATGCGGGTGTATTCAAACAGAATATTTTCGCTTTGACGACACTATCTGTAATAAATAATTTCCAATTTTACTGTTTATTTTCTTTTTATTTATCCCTGAAACACCAACTGAAAAAAGGCGTAAAATTGAACCCGTATCGGGTGCAATGAAAATAGGAAGTTACCCGAATAAATCAGAGGAGATTCCTAAATAACAAAAAACAATAAATAAAATTACGCCATCAGAACGTTAAGCAAAAAAAGAATTATCAGTACGAACAACAGAAGCAATTCTGAAAGGTGGAAACAAATCACTCCTCGTTCAATATTTGAATATAAAATTTTTGTATATCCATATTTCTTTGTAAGGTTAGAAGGGATGAAACCGACGATCTTCTGCTATAAATCCTGTTGATACATACATACATATAACAATGGAAATAAACGAGGCCCTTACAAGTTGGATATTTTCAAAAAGCATATTTGCCTCACGCACCTACTGGGAACGATTATAAAAAAAAATGTTGCTATTTTTCTCTTATTCGCATTCGTCTCGTTTTTTGTTTTGGTTGAAATCCTGCATGTGTTGTAATAGGCTTTTGTGTGGGCAATCGTGAGGAGTTGGGTTAAGTAGCTGTCTAGAATCTACTTTAATATCAAGATCGCTAATTTATACTATGATTACGCTTGTCAACTACAGTTTAACAGGGCACTTCCTTGAGATATACGAGGGAGATTCAGATTTTATTTGAATTAAGTGCTTTTTATTATCAAACAAATAGCTGTTGTCACGCTTTAGAAAAATAGAGAAAATTCTGCCCGTGAGAGCCATTAGAAAAATCTTATGTTATCGATTAAAAACACAAT
Source organism: Ignelater luminosus (assembly GCA_011009095.1). NCBI lineage: Eukaryota > Metazoa > Arthropoda > Insecta > Coleoptera > Elateridae > Ignelater > Ignelater luminosus. The sequence continues at coordinate 62,993 of VTPC01001167.1, forward strand.
CATTCTAAAAAGGTTTCTAAAAGGTTTTGTAAATGAAATACAAAATGAAAATCCATTAGTGTAAGACTCTTTTTTTGCTATAAATATAGAACGACAAAAGGAAGGAAAATGCTGCTTTCAGTGACTAGATATTTCAGTAACTTAGGACCATATTAATTTTTAGATGAATTAAAAATAGAGTTTTCATTTACTTAACAAATAATAGCTGTATAACAAATAAAATAAAATTTATTCACTTTATGTATCCAACAGAATATGTCAAGCTAATTTAAACTGCTACTCATAATCGTCATAAAAATAAAATTCATTTGAATACGGTAGATTCTTAGATCCCTAAACGTCTATACCATACCATACCCTTGTCAATTTCCCTAATTTTATCTAGTAACACATTTAAATATTTGAGCGTACAAAAATCAGAAATGTCTTAACCTTTACTTGTTTCTCAAAACTAACAGAATTTAATTCTAAATTTTTTTCTATCTGCATTATTGGTTTTCCCGAGTTGTCTGTACGAGAATCACAACAAATGTTAAATTACTGAATTATTAATTATACTAAGCTAAGGTGATAGTTTACTTTCAAATTCTAAGAGAAAAATTCTTAAACTAAACAGATTGCACTAACGAACCGATATGGCCGATGACACTACCAAAATAATAATGACGGGAATGACGTGCCTGAGCAACGTCTTCTAGAATTGAATGAGAAATCCCGCACCATTTATTTTCAATAAATAATTCGCATTATTATGTATTCTTCTAATGGAGAAGAGTTTTTTCAAACAAATGACTTCTATTTAATGGTAACTTAACTCTATTCGAGCCAATTCTTTACTTTTATTTTTAATCCCGTTACCATCGACTAATAATCTTGATACACGTTGATATGTTGTGTATTTTTTTATGTCAAACTATCACTGACAATAAAAAAGATTACAATTACTAGTTCATTGCGCACCCGCAACACTGACACTTCACCAGAACTTTCATTTTATAACAAAAGCTATTTAGATTCTTAAGGAAAGTTAAAGAAGGAAGAATTTACCGATCTCTCTTCAATTTTTAAATTGATTTTTGTGGAATAGTCGTCCTTAAACTCAAATAGTCTTTAAATACCATGGTAACTGATTTTCGTTTTTCTTCGTGTTACTATTAGATAAAGCTCTACTTTAAATTTTTACAGAAGCTTCATTAGTTAGTGAAAGGAGGATAGAAACCGGGCCGTTGTCTTTTCAGAATGTAAATGTTTAAATTTGAATATTTCTATCGTTTGTTTTCTTGTCAAACAATCGAAAAACAGCGCACTGTCGGTTACTATAGGAAGGAGGCATCTTAAGGCTTTTTTGTAATGCGTGATTGTTTGTTACTCGAAAATAAATTAACTAAAGGATATTAAAGTGAAGATTGCTTTTGCATTTTTGGACCGAAATCCATAAACTGTCTTTGATTGGTTTTTGCTTTTCTTGAAATTCTCGTCTCATGTAGGCTAATATTGGAAACGATTAATGAATCTATGGATGAAATAAAGTATGATTTCCGACAATACAAGCTAATGTTTCAAGATTTATTTAATGTAGATGAAAGTGGGATAAGTTGACAATGTTAATGAGAAATTAATCTCATGAGGTTATAAAAAGAAAAAACAAACAAATTGTAGAAACAAAATAAATTCTTAATTGAATCAAAAAAAATCATTAAGGTGAACCTAACGCATTTTTCATCTTACCCCATGGGTAGGCTAAGTTGATAGAGCTACCCGAGTAGGACGATGAATGAAACTATTGGGATATTCATCGACAAAGTCGCAGATAAATGGCCTAACGTTGTTGTCCTGGTACACTTGATCTGCGCCCGTTGCCTGTCTGCCTGTCTCCTCTATTGCAGGATCGCGGAGAATCCCTACATCCAAGGCAAAAAATATTTTCGTTTTTTTAGTTGTACTTTCATCACAGTTCATCATAAGTTTTACTGGACTAGACGTCACTATAGATGTTTCTAGGCATTTTCTACTTTTCTCTTGCCTTTTATAATAGAAAAGTGGTCTAATTTTTTACGAACTTGTTCTCCCTAGATCAGTCTAAATATTTTCTTGGCTTGTAGAAAGAGGTGGATGATAAACTCTGGAAACTGTCATCTATTTTATGACTTGTCAAAGAAGGTGGTGTTAGATTTCTGGAAATTCTTAAGGTTCTTCATCTGAGTGGTGTGTATCTGAATCAGATGGTTTAACTTTTTGAATACTGTTGGGTAGTCCTTTTACTGTTCTTTTAGAGACAGTTGATAGGGTAAAGTCACTATCATCAAAAATGTTTGGATTGCAAGGCTGAATTCGACACTTCTGGAATCTTGCAGTTTTTGGATATTTTCCAAATAACTAACAAATTTTCTTGTCAGTTATAGTTTGATCTGGATTATTAACCATACGATGAGCGGTTTTTCTCTTGTGCGGTATTTGCATGGCGAATCTTGGGATGTTTTCACACGGTTGTTCTGGTGCTAGTTGTAAACGTTTTCACATGGTTGTTCTAAATCTTGTTGTACACTAGTGCCAAAACAACTGTGTGAAAACCTTTAAAGATCTACCTTTTGAATAGCGCGCGGTGAAAAAGCTACTCGTCTGAAACCGTCTTAAGTGTAGCACAGTTTTGACTGAACTAGGTTTTAAGCAAGCCGGAAAATGACAGATCAAGGTTTTGTTTTCTGCAGAAATTGACGAACTGATTTTTTTTTTGTTGGGTTTGCTAGGGGCTGCACAAAACCATCAATATTCATTCGCTCTTGCAGTATCTCAGGTCTCTAATCGATCAAATACCAGAAAAAAAACTATAAAAGACTCTTGTGCGTTCATTCCTACGAAAGGCTTGAAGGACCAATGAGAATTTTTTTAACTGGAAATTCCCAATTATCAATTGAAGATCTCCACTTGTCATCTAGAAATTTCCAGTTAAAAAAGATTTTATATTGGCCATTCAAGGTTTTCGTACATTCCAGATGCGACAATAGCATTATGCCCACGCTTTCCAAAAGCAACTTTTTGGTTTTGTATAGATGACGGTACCATTGATAGTTTTGGTGGAACTGTTGACAGACCAGATTAATCAACTTATAAATGTTGTCTATAACCAACCGTGTGTGATGGAAATTATGTGTTTTATGAACGTTTTGGAATGATTATTTCAGTTGTACATCCATTTATTATATCTATAGCGGTTTTATTTCGTACACCCGGACAGTTTTATAAATAGGTTGGGTGTTATTCGTACTACCCTTGGGCTCACAAATGATAATGTACACCCAGGAAAGGTGCGGCCGTTGATATTGACTGTCAGAAACAGTTTTCAGGCTTTCGAACTCTTCGAATCTAGGCAAGGGCAGCCTCTGAATATTATACCGTTTTTTCTGCATTGCAAGCAAAATAAAACTGATTTGTTTCTACACTTGAAGCGGAAGTGACCAGTTTATTTACATTTCCAGCACATTAGAGCAGTCTCAATAGGCTATCTTTGTTGTCATTTCATTGGTTTGAAGTTTTCGCAAGTTTGAAGCTTCTCGAGTTGAATTTGTTTGTGTCAGCGTAACATCGTCTACTTACTGGTTGAAGTACAACTTGGGAAGTACGGTTAAGGAGTCATAACGCAATCAGACCTTTTGCACTTTTTTTAAAAAGGAAACTGGAAAAGGAGTTTGCTGGATACCTTACTAGAATAGACGAATATGGCCCATTTTCAGCTTTCTGGAGTGAAGAAAAAGTTGATGTCGTTTGTTGTAATGTGAACTGTATAAGTCAAGGTGAGATAAGTGACTGATTGTAAAGCAGCGGAAGTAAATGAGTTTCTTGTAACGGGGGCGATATAAATTGAAGCAAGAGACGGTATAATGTGTGATGCTTAGTTATCTGCTCAAACGTCCTGATGCCTTCCTTTGGTGAACAGCAATCTTCTCGTCTTAGGTAGCGGCTGCAGTGGCGACGTAGTTCCTCTATCGAACCGTTTCTAGATAGATCGGACTTTTCCATCTCTTCAATTAGTTTGTTCTTCTGTAATCGGTATATCCAGCCACCATGAGTGTCAGCCATTTTGAGTCTGGATATTAGTTCTTATTAGCAGAGAGATTAATACAGTGAATTAAGTAATGGTTTATTTAATTATTTAAAGTTTAAAATTAAGAATAACTAGTGAAACGACAGAAGGTACACACACTCTCGCGCGCGCGCACGCGCACGCACACGCACACACAAAATTATATTCTTTTTTAAGGTTATTACACCAACACCTCCACTTGACCATCAGCTATATCAGTCCTATACCTAAGGCACACTTTAAATTCTTTTCACCTGAAACACCTTTTGTCAAGGAGTCTGCAATCATGTCATTCGTGGATGTCGATTCGACCATGATCTTTCCATCAAGTACGCATTCTCTTACAAAATGATATCTGATGTCTATGTGTTTGGTTCGTGCCTTGTAACCATTGATGTGACTTAAATCTATGGCACCTTTGTTATCACACCGTATAGTGACTTCAGCGTTGTGGTTCAGAATAAGCTCGCTTAACAATTTTTGTAACCATAGAGCTTCTTGAGCTGCTGAACTCAATGCCATATACTCTGCTTCTGTCGATGAAAGAGCTACTGTTGGCTGTTTCCTAGAATTCCAACTAACTGCGGCAGAACTAAGCTTAAAAACGTGCCCAGTTGTTGAACGACGATTATCAAAATTTGACGCTCAATCTAAGTCGCTGTATCCCAGTAAGCTAGAGTTACTTTTACAAAATGTCAGCTTTCAATCAGCAGTCTTCTTGAGATATCACAGCAACCGTTTGACTGCTAACCAGTGAGGTTTTCCAAGGTTGTTATTGAATCTGCTAAGTACCCCCACTGCATAAGCTATGTGGAGTCTGCTTCCTTGTGCAGCATATAGAATACTCCCAACAGCTTCTTGGTAGGGAATATTGAGCATGTCTTCCCTTTCATTGGTTGAATGAGGACACATCTCCTTTGATAATGTTTGACTCTAGAGGAGTTGCAACCCCATGACTCTCATCCATATTAAACTTTTTAATTATTTCATTAATATAATGAGTTTGGTCAAGTGTTACTGTTCCCTTGGCATTATCACGTTCAATTCTCATTCCTAAACAGTAATGTGCACTACCTAGATCTTTCAAATGAAACTTGTTCATCAGTTTGATTTTTAACCACTGCTTTTTCTTTTTATTGCTTGAGAATGTTAGCAAATCGTCTACATAAACAGTAATGTACATTGTAGTTTCATTAGCTTGCTTGATGAAAATGCAGGGATCAAAATTGAATTGCTTAAAACCCAAGTTCAATAAGGTTTTGCTTATTTCATCATTCCAGGCACAACTTGCTTGTTTAAGTTCATAAATGGATTTTCGGAGTCGACCGACTTGACCATCTAACTTCTCGTCATTTGGTAATTGCATACATATCTCTTCTTTCAGTGCCGAATTGAGAAAAGCAGTTACAACATCCATTTGGTCTATTTTTAGATCATTTTCTGCTGCCAATGCTAAGAGTACCCCGATTGAATTGAAATGTACTACCGGAGAGAATGTTTCATCATAGTCGATTCCTTCCTTTTGTAAGCACCCTTTAGCAACTAAACGTGCTTTGTGGCGTTCAATAGAACCATCGGATGAATGTTTTGTTTTGAACACCCATTTGCTTTTAATGGCTTTGTGACCAGCTGGTAGGGTGCAAATTTCTTATGTTTTGTATCTTTGATGAGTTTCAATTTCTTTATCCATTGCTATTAGCTATCCTCACGCACAAGTGCTTCACTTGCTGACATGGGATCTCCTTCGGAGTCGTTTGCCATGAATGTAATAAAGTCATCATTAAAGATACGTGCATTTGGCTTCTGCACCCTTGCATTGTTTTCTTCAAGGTGTATTGCTGCTAGCTGTTCATGAATATTTGACTCAGGTTGACTGCTTTCTTCTCTGTTCCCCACTTCAACAGATGTTTTGATAATCTGTACATCCTGTTGATCATCATGTGTAGGAGAAAACATGAATTGAATTGATGAAATTTGAAATGAAAGTTTCTGGCTGGAAAAACATTTTCAGAAAATGTAACATCACATACCTTTTTTAAACTCTTAGTTTCTGGGTGTACTACCCTATAGCCTTTGAAAGTTTTACAATAGCCAACAAATATGTATTCCCTGACTTTATGGTCCCGTTTGTGGTGGGGAACGTGGACGAGCACTTTACAACCAAAAATACGTAGGTGACTCAAGTTGGGTTTCTTTTGCGACCACCCTTCTTCTGGAGTCATGTTGGAAACAGCTTTTGTAGGCGATCTATTCTTTAAATAATTGGCTGTAGCAATTGCTTCAGCCCAAAGGCTATTGTCTAGGTTGGAATCAAGGAGCACGCTACGAGCTTTTTCAACTAGTGTTCGATTTAGACGTTCAGCAACCCCATTTTGTTCTGGTAAGTACGGAATGGTTTTATGTGAAATCCCAAACTGTTTCAACTTAGCTTGAAAATCTTTACTGGTAGCTTCGGTTCCATTATGAGACCTAAAACATTTAATACAATTATTGGTTTCATTTTCCACGAGGGCTTTGTACTCTAAGAATTTGTCCAGTGCCTCACTCTTATGATGCATAAAATATACGTGAGACTTCATAGTGAAATCATCTATAAATGTTGCACATCCAACTGGCTGTACTTGCATTGGACCACAGACATCGGAATGAACCAATTCGAGTGTTTTGGTAGCACGGGTAGCACCAGATTTATTAAAAAGCAGCCTTGATTGTTTAGCTTTGGAGCATGTGTCACATTGTTCCAGAGCTTTCTGATCTAATTTTATACCAGTGACTAGGCCTGTTGCTAAATCTTTCATCGACTGGTAATGTAAATTCGAAACAACTGGCATCTTGTTTTCTGTGTCTGGGAGACTTGCTGTACAGTAAATTGGTTAGCAGTCGGTATATGTAGGTCCTTGCAGTACTTTTGTTGACAGTGGGGGGAGACGTGCAGACGGCAATGATAACGGAGCGGTTACCTAAAGTATAGGGTAGGACATCGGTTGTTGTGTACATGTAAACAACAATAATGGTGCGGTATGTAATGATATCGGAGGTATACGCAGGTGATGACTATATCGTTATATGTGTAAACAATTGAATATTCGGTTTTACCATACCACCAGCTACAAATTCTTTTTAAATTCGACACATAAGTGTCCAACTTGTTCTAACTTAAATCAGAATGAAAACACGAATTAACCACAAAATTCCACAGAATTGCACAGATTTGAATTTTACTAGCGCTTACGATCTTGACACCTAACTTCACGATTAATTAGTACCAGTAACATTCTCAGCACCTTACCAATCGTCATTATTTAATAATACAGGGTTTTCTAAGTTTTCTTTTCGTATAAACTTCTTCAAGGTGTACACAGGAATTTGTTTATCAACTTTCCCATTAATTCCTTCGAATTATAAATTCCCAATCCAGAAAGGCTTTTAGTGCACATAAATTATCTCTAACCTGGTTTTATCAGAAACATACATAAATTATTTTCTGTATAAATTTTAACATCCATCCCCATTGGCTTATAATTTTGAGGGTGACATTAAAAGCTTCCTCATTTAATACTCATAACATTAGATAAAAGACTCTATCTCTTTCTCGCGTAATATAAACTAGATCCCTTTAAATTCTACATTCGGTGAATAATTAAATTCATAAGTGAAAATAAATTCTAGAGACTTCCTACATTATTCACTAAAACCCGAAGCGCACGAAAGCTCTCACAATATACTAAATGAAGAAAAAATTACTTTCTTTGTTTTGCGAGCAAAAAAATGGTGATGTAATTTAAGAGATTTTTTCAATGCTTGAAATTTTTTTCAGCTTATAATAACATTAGCTTAGACGTCTTTATCGGTGTTATTATCGTAATTTTTTTCTTACTTTGATGAAAATGCATTATGGTGGCGAGCGTTGGAATTTTGATTATAATTTCATAATGAAGGTGTTTTTGGGGAAAAGTCGTAGATTATCTAGAGAATTATGGTTGTGCGTGTTTACACGAAATTTTCTGGTTGCTGCTTTTTACATTGTTCTGTGTTCTGGTAACATATTCATCATGTTGCTCACAGGACCGTATTAAACAGTTGTTAAATTGTGTTAGTGTTTTATCATAAAATTGATTTTACATTATGCAGAGCTTTTACTTTTTTACGATATTATTTGCTTTTATGATGTGGATAAGAAGCAAATGAGATTAAAAGTGAAAAGTTTTAAGTTTCAGGATCTTCACATTTAATTAAATCACTTACTTACAGTATACCACTGTTAACGCAATTAATTATGTCAAAGAACAAGGGAGGTACCTATCTTTATAAAAGTACACACCTTTGATCATTAATAATAGCCTTATCCGGTTAGCATTACCTTCGGTGTTTGCACTTTTAGCAAATTTTTGTTTCCTCTTTTTTAGTTGTTTTCGTAATGAGTTATTGTTATAATTAACAGAGTAATAATAATAATTAGATCAACTTATAATAGAACGGACTTCTGATAAACTGTTTTAACATACCATAAATGTATAATATCCTGTCTGTATTCCCATGGTTTAGTCGATGGTCTTGTGAGGTGAATATTGGGTTGCATAAATTAAAACGGTTCAAAAGGATTTGTTGCAATGAATTCAGTTTCAATTTTAATTAATCTGGGTCTTATTAGTCAACTAGATTATACAAACCCGAGAAGAAGATGCCATGATCTTATACAATTATAAACTTCTGTTAATGCTAACAGACTTTTGTTTTTCATAGATTACACAGATGTGAATTTACCTAACATTAATTTAGAATTAGAAGCGATTTTTCCCCACGATAATGTAAACTAAATAAAACTTCGGAGTGCAAAGAGCTTCCTAAAAAATAATTTTACAGCTGAAAGACCTCGTGTAATACTAAAACTAACAAGAGTAAACATAAGAAAGTCACATTTAATTGTTATAATCAGTGTACTCGAGGCAGTTGAGTTGTTTTACGTTATTAAACTAACTAGGGTTGCTTCTTGAAAGTAAAGCTATTCCTTTTCAGCTAAAGAATGTATCACGTAATCTTAGAAAACTTAAATAAAAGAATTTACAGTAAACAACAAATGAAATCTGTTAGAAAATACCGGGTGTCTCTGAAATGAAGAAAAATACACACAGATTTTCAAAAGTAAAAAAAAAATGTAATAAATAGTAAATGTTTCTATAAACGTATGCCTTAAAAGCCTTCTGGATACATGATGTCAAATTTGAAGTAAGAATACAATAATTATTATTAAATGTCAATGAAAAAAGTGGGCGTTTCATTGTAGCACGTGGTTCTCAAGAATATCACAAACAAAAATTATTTAATTACTACCCTAATATGTGAAGAAGATTCCACTCTTATCTCTTATAATTATTTTCCTAATGGTAACATCTGTGTCTACTCGTAGTTACTACTGTACTCTTCAGATTCCTTTCTCTGTTGAAAAAAAATTCTGGAAGAATAATAAAAACCTTTTGGATTTTTTATCATAAACACAGACATTCTATTTTGCAAAGATTCTTCTCTTCGTAAAGAAATTTGTTGAATTTCGAAAACCTTTTTTTCGGTTTATTGATTACATATTGGGGTTAAACTTGTACAACCTTTGTATTTCAAATTCTACAGGCTTTAAAAGATATACTATTTGTCTACCTTTTATCCGAAATGATTTTTAGGAAAGATTTGTCATCCATTTTTATATTATTGAAAAGGATAGAGGACTAGGATTTTGGATAGCATACACACAATTCGTATCGAAGGGAAACTGGTCCCTATTGATTTTTACGTGCTATTTCCTGTGATGAAATTATTTTATATACCTAAAGTAATTAAGTTTAAGGTTCAGGGAAGATATCGAATCTTTCTAATTAAATCTTTTTTCCGTTTTGTACATACCTTACGGGGATAAGACCATAATAATATTTTAATTTTATCGCAATTTTAGATTTAAGAATTCATTTAAGATTACAAATATATTCACGATTGAAATTGAAATTTTTCTTCATTATTATTTGAAATACTTTAAATTGTTCTGCACATATTTACCATCATTTACTTCTGTTGAATGTACGTCTAATTGAAATTTATTTCTTTTACTGCATGTTTAGTAATTGCTTTATGCTTGTATATATTTTGTTTTATCATTGACAATAAATCCATTTGTTACGTCTTTTTGAGTATATGCGTCTTCATTAATTGCTTCCATTCCTAACTCATGCCTAAAGCTTCCAACTGGAGTTTAAATTGATTAGTACTCAGTGACATGGAGATTGCAAGAAGTGCGAGTTTTGTTAACCAAATTTCGTAAAAATGTTGGGTTACCACTGTGTAACAACTGATTCAATCTTGGAATCAAGTTGTAATGCGACAATGCCACTTTTGACACTTTTTACAGTTTTTTCGAACTTTCTTAGTTTCAGATTGTTAAATAACATTGTTCTGATTGTTATTCTTCTGCCTAGAATAGGCAACTTTGAAATTTTTCATTTAGAAAAATGCCAAACCATTTTAACCAGAGCCAAACCACCGTTATGCAATGTTATCAAGTATGGAGTAGGGAAGGCTAAGCACGACACAGATAGGAACCGGAGGTGAAAGTAGGACAAATAAGGTGCAGGGCCACCAACTTCGGATAATGGCACACCACTACAAGATCAATTACTGATAAATGGTAATGTGCATCGGAAGCAACGTTTGGAGTGGTGTAAGCTAAAACTGAATTGGCACCTTGAGTGGTATAGAGTGGTATTTATCGATGTATCTCACTTCTGTTTAGGGATTCGAAAGAGACGTGGAGAAAAGCACCATTTTCAATTTTTTGCCGAAAAGCCTGTGTACCAAAGTGCTGGAGTTATACAAGAGGCATCTATTGCTTATGGGAGTAAGTCACTTTTAGTATTCATTCGAAGCACATTGACATCCCAGTGCTATATTTAACAAGTAATAAAATTCCATGTTGTTCTTTAAATTTTTTCCAAGAAGCCCATGTTAACTTTATGCCATGGCAACCGAAACCTCCAGTAAATTAGAGGAACCTAGCTAACCCTCCACAGACGCTAGAAGATCTCAGACACGAACTGCAGGTTGCTTGAAACACAATAGCACAACTAGACATAAATTACCTGGTGGAACCCATGCCACGCAAGTCAGGGAGTGTGTAGATATAAGGGGTGGGCCAACACATGATTAAAAAAATAAATTAAACTTTTGTAATTCTGTCCTTAAATTTAACAAATCATTACCAGAAACCAAAAAAGCTAGTTACTATAAGATAAATTTGTATAAAGAGACAGAACACGTTTTCTGCAGTTTTTATTTCTAGAAAGTTTTGTTGAATGAGTCTGTTGCAGGCGTTAATTATTAGGTGTAGGGGTGGGATCGTTTTATGGTGTTGATAGAGGCGGTGTTTGGCTTTCAGATTTTATAAAGTTTATTCTCTTTGCTCAGTAATCTAGACCTCACTGTTGAAATCAAGCCGAGGCTTGTAGAAATACAACCCTTGGTAAAGCGTTATTGATAACTTTTCAAGGATTCTACAGTAAAGCAAATTTCATAGTGTTAAAGCGCTAAGGCAATAGGAAATCGCAAAAGAAACGAATGGACAATAAATAGTCAAGTGTACTCATTAAAACTAGGCAAGCAGTCAACGTTAATTCATCATAGAAGGTGGCCAAGCTGTTGTAGAAGTTAATTTCCGCTTTAGCCAGTGAAATGCTAGATTGCTGATTGAGATGAGAATCAGAAGTGGACGCACGGGGACATGCGGACATTGCTTTGGTGGTGAATGGATAGAAGATGAAAGTTTATAAGTTTTGAAATTAATAAAGCCTTTTTAAAACCTTTAGGTACGAAGGCGGTTCAGTAAGTACCCGTGTTTGACGACAGAAGGCGTTCCTGAGGGAAGTTGGTGTTATCATCGTGTGCTGCCATCTATCAAACGACGGTATAACAAATTGCAGACTGATTGATGGGTTAGTTTGGATTTGACAGCCATTTGAGTAAGACGTGTTTCGTGATTTTAGCTAAGATGGAAAAAGAGCAGTATCGTTCGGTAATTCACTTTCTGTTTTTGGATGGGAAAAAATGCGAGGAGATAAAAGCAAAGTTGGATGCTGTTTATGGGGACACTTCGCCATCTATGACCACAGTTAGATTTTGGTTCAACGAATTTAAACGTGGGCGAACATCCGTTTTTGATGAGGAGCGATCAGGACGCCCGGCAGACGTGGTTACCGAGGAAATCATTCAAAAAGTCCACGACATGATTCTCGCTGATCGACGAACGAAATTGCATGAAGTAGCAGAGGCCGTAGGTGTGTCGACCGGATGCGGCTGTTAACTTCGAAGCAGTGTTTGGAGCAATTTAAGCGAAATCCGAAGGAGTTTTTGCGTCGAGTTGTCACCGTTGATGAAACCTGGATTCATCATTACACACCAGAAACTAAGCAACAATCAAAACAATGGATTTCTCCCGGTGAATCTGCTCCAAAGAAGGCGAAGATGGTTCCATCGGCCGGAAAGGTCATGGCGACGATTTTTTGGGATGCGAACGGCGTCATCCTCATGGATTTTTTAGAAAAAGGAAGAACGATCACTGGACAATACTACAGTGAGTTATTAGACAGCTTCGACAAAAAGTTGAAGGAGACACGGCCGCATTTGGCGAAAAAGAAGGTGCTGTTTCACCACGATAACGCACCAGCACATTCATCCGGAGTTGTCGCCTCCAAACTGCATGAATTGCGTTATGAATTGCTGCCGCACCCCCCGTATTCACTCGATCTGGCTCCCTGCGACTTTTTCTTGTTTCCTAACATGAAGAAATGGCTCGCGGGAAAAAAATTTAGCTCAAACGAGGAAGTCATCGCCGAGATAGAGGCGTATTTTGGAGAGTTCGACAAATCCTATTTTTTGGAGGGGTTAAAAAAATGGCAGGAACGTTGGGAGAAGTGTATATTTCTAAAAGGAGACTATGTTGAAAAATAAAAAAAAATTTTTGAAAGAAATTGTGTCTTCATTTCTAACACGGGTACTTATTGAACCGCCCTTGTATGCTTGCTTGGAAAAACTTTTTCTCGTAAAAAATCACTTGCCTGTATTTAGCTATTTTCCCCACAACATTGTCATCTTTCCGGGTTACTGTAGCCCCCCCGGACCGGTTTTAAATTTCAAGTCCAAGCCTAAACCTATGCAGCTCCTAGGACAGGCAGCCTCAAGACTCAGTCCCCTTGATGTAGCATGAATAGGGCGGCAAGCAAGAAGTATGAACTGGTTGTTCTAGAGAACGGCTTAGAAGACTAGGATATTTGACATCCGGAGCAGTAATAGAGCATTGATATCAAGGATTTGTGATACGTCTGCGTTGACGTTATAAAGGAAATCGTAGCTCATCGGTCAAGAAGCTTTACTCGCAAAATATAAAATTATGATAACCTGGATAATGTTGATGGCCTGAGAAATAGTGCAAAAAGCGTTGTCTTGTTTTAGTTTCCAAAAGTATACAATTGGGCACCGATTAGACCGCATAGACGGTGTGATATTAAACGGCGGAATGAAACACGTTAACAGGTGCCCTGGAATTTCTTCATCCCTCAACATTTCATCACAGAAAGAACCATCCTGGGTGCTGTTTTAAGATTCAAAATTCCTTGTTTTGATTCAAGATTTCTGTCTTAAATCAACACTTTAAAGGTTTTTGTATATTAGTCTACAAACTTAATGCGTTGGTCAATTTTTAGAATGACGTTAAGAGTAAGTTTAATCTAAAAAATAAAGTACTTTTTTAGTAAATGCACATACAGTCAAGACTTTTTTGAAACCAAGAAATTTCTGTCACACTAATCTTGGGAAGCACGGGAAACTAGTCGTCGCGTCGTTGTCCGTCGCATCGATGATGGTGTTCATCGAAGCTAGGTATGGGTCTTATATAGTTGGTACAGTAAAGGCCACAGAAGTTTAGATTCTGGATAAGGCACAACGTACATGGATGACCTAGAGGATGTTATATTGACCCGCTTACGTTTTCATTCATGGGAAGGAATCCTGGATTCCTTTCTGCATAACTTTTTTTCCAGTCGAAACTAATAAAACACGTATGGCGGCGCTGAGCCACCAGGCAGAAAGATGAATCTGTGATTGACAAGACTAATCATGTACTTTACGTCAAGAAAATTAGAAAAAATTAAACAAAAATGAAAACGTCTCAAGAGAAGTAGTAATCCCGAATATCTACAACCTAAAGCCTACAATAACTTTCAGTTCATCGTAACAACTCAACGTTGCAATGAAGGTGATACCAATATGTGTGGTCGATGGAAAAAAATCAGGACAGAATCAGTTTGGTCCAATGTGGTTACTACTGTGGTGGAATAGTATTACTGGAAGATTTAACATTATTTTGTGCCTCTCTCAAATTCAAATTTTTATTCAACATTGTTGGTTTAACAGAAACCTTTCAAAGTGACATAAGAAAAAGTAATGGATTTAGTCGAGTTCTTCCTAGGGTTGAGGGTCATATCGGCAAGCCTTTGCAGAATATTTGCAATAAACATATTTGGACGTCTTTCTAAGAAACTCGGAAGCTAGAAAGAACGTCGAAATTCAAGAGGTTATTGTTTACTTGTTGAAGAACTTTGTGGATAAAACAGAAATTAACAAAGATTGTCAACTCAATAAAATACTAGCATCTCCATGAAGATCTGTTATTTCTCAGTCTTTCTAAAAATGATGGGATGCTCAGATTTTCTTTTGGTCGTTTGAGCCATACAGTATTTTTGGGAATCTGATGCTAAACTAACCGACCAAGCAATATCTCTCTTCAAGGCTTGGCTTTGCTAAGCTTTAAGATACACCAAATGGATTTAGAACAAGCAAAGTCATCTCTGAGAATGTCCAAATGTGGCAATAACTTGTATATCTTAACACTGCTGCTCTTCAAAATTTTGCCCTTCGTAAATGGAAAGTATCTTTCTTATGAGGGACTCGGGAAAAAAACTTAACTAGCAATTTTTTTAAGTTTTTTTCTACATCATTTCAAATACCACAAACCAAATCGAAGCGTAATTTTGGTAATTCTGCCAAAAGACAACTATGAAA
>VTPC01001167.1:86711-97030 GCA_011009095.1 Ignelater luminosus
TTTTTTCTAGAGATTTAGTTCTTGATTTCGATCCACCGTCATTATGTTTTTTCTCTTTTTTTCTCTAAAGGGAAACCAAATCAGTTGTCCTAACAATCTTAAGAAAGAGTCTATGAAAAAATAAAGAAAACTTACCTTCATAAACTTTCTTTTTTAAATCTAGCATGTTTTGCTCTTCCTAACTTCTATTCTCACTCATGCACCATGGTATCAAACCTGAAAACCAAGACACAAAACCATCCAGCATAAAAATGATGATCCAATTTGCAATTAAAACGTTTTTTTGCCGTTCTGTAGAAAGACTAATAAGAAAATCACAAGGTTACAGAAGAGATCTTTGACAAAGTAAAGAAACTCTTCTAATGTATGATTTCGAAACACTCGAAGCGTCTATTGATAAAGCTCAACTAGATCGAAGACAACTAAAACAAATAAATCGAGGAAGCGATTGGAGAACTAATGCATATAGGACAAAAACAATTGAGGTTAGCAAAAGGAACAACACGTAAATAGACACATCATTGTTTTGTACTTAAAATCTTGGAATATAATTCCAGATTTCTACGTTTTTTTGCATGGATCAACTTAATCTATTGTATTTCACTTCGATGTCTCGTTAAGACCTGTCTTACTTTTTTAGACTGGATGATGATGGACCTTTATAGTATTATTGCAGCTAAGTCGCGCAAAATAAACATCAAGATCAGCAATGAACTTAAAAGTGCTGCTTGTGATATTAGTAGTCTTGAGAAGAATCGACCAAGTTACAAAATCCTTTGATTTTAGAAGAAAAGTGAAACTATATCTGTTGTTTTAAAATTCTTTATTATGGGAAACATTAGTAAGATAAACTTCGTAGGTTTGAATAACTGCAGACTGAGAAGTTCGAAAAGGCCTATAGAGATCCAGCTACTTAGACATTTGAAAATATGGTTTTGCCTGTTCAAACCTAACCCTGAGACCATATTTGTATAGACATTCTTTTATGAATATGTGATTAACTCCTTTTAGCGATCGGACAATATACCAAGAAATTTTAGTTTTTGCCGGAGTTACAGTTGAATTAGCAAAATTGGTATTATTTGAGCTAAAGAACTTCACTGCTTGTGAACATTCAGAAGGTCAGAATTCAGAGCTAATGTAACCAATACCAAAATCATAAAAGATAGATGTTGCTATCTCAGAATTGCATACCAAAAACGATATACAAGCTAAGCAAACAAGTCTTATTACACATGGGGTCGAAAACACTACTCTGTCAAGAGTTTTTTTTAATAGAAATCTTAACTTACTAAAAGCAAATACGGGAATCTCCAAAAGTTGTTTTTTAAGGCCTTTTTTATGATGAAATAAATGGTGACACTTGCAAAATAGTGGATAGATACTTAGAGTCTAATTAACATAAGGGTATTGGCCCTGGGATGTGGTAATGGGTGGGACACTTTTGTCTCGATACATAATATAAAAAAGTCCATCACGTCTAAGGTATCTAAACTGCATATTATTTATTGCAATTGTTTTTCGGGTATGCATTTTATATCTTTTACAGGAAGTAAAGTCAAGTAACGCACCCCATATCTGGTTAGGACCTATAGTAAAGGCAGCTAGTTTCGAACTTGGGCCTATCAAATGCAAAGGTACTTGACTTACTTAACTTGACTTAGTTTCTTTCGTGTCCAGAGTTGGAAAACAGAGCCAAAATAAAAATCGCCATCCTTCTCTATCCCACACCAGCCTCTTCATCTCACTCCATGTTTTTTCCATCCTCGTTACCTCTTGCTCAACTGTCCTCTTCCAAGTCTTCCTTGGCCGATCCTGCCTTCTCGCCCCTTGGAAGTTGCAGCTTAGCACCGCCTTTTCAGTCGCCCCATCTGGCTTCCTCAATGTGTGGCCTATCCAGTGATGGTCCAGACCTGTTCATTGCTTATTGTGTCTGATCTACAACACGTCGTAAACACCTGTTCACAAAGACCTACAGTCTGCTGGTTATCCCGGCAGTCGCCTTTCACGTTTCACACCTATATAACGGACTTGACCTTGCTGTTAAAGATGCGCAACTTGGTTCTTCGCTACAAATTCCTGGTCTACCGTATTTGATAGAGCTATGAGAAGGCACCACATTCCTTCTTGATGCATGTTTTAACGTCCTCCTTTGCACCTTCAGAACAGGTCACCACGCTATCTTAATATACGAACTGATCATCTTGGGCCCTGATCACAAAGTTATTCTTTCCTCTGGCATTAATTTTTATCTCCTTCGTTCGTTCACATTAATACGCAGGCCTGCAGTCTCTGCCTCTCGTTGTAGTGCCTCCAACTTATGCTGCATGTGCCGTTGTCTCTGTACCAGGAGGCAAATATCGTCTGCATAATGAAGGTCCTCTAGCCTCACCTCAGGCCCCATTGTAGTCTGCTTTTTTGCCACCCGTCGCCCTCCGCATAACACTATCAACGACGAGCAGAAAAAGAGTTAGAGAGAGAATGCAGCCTTGCCGAATCCCGCAGGTTACATGGATAGATTGGAGAGCATCTCTTCGTAAAGTATTTGGAATCTAAACAGAGGTGGAGGGAGAGTAAATGGAAATGGAAGAGGAAGAAGGTGAACAGAACTCAAGGGGAGCGACCCGAGGCCTGAATATAGGAACCCGCTGTCCTTCTTTAGCTGAAATACGGCAAGCAGTAAGACAGTTGGGGAACGGGAAAGCTTTAGGAAATGACAGTATTTTGCAGTTACTGTTAGAACAGATCTGGGATCAAAACCTGATTTCCTCGGACTGAAGAGAGCTAACCCTCCTACCCGTAGTTAGCAAAGTATTGTCAAGAATAATTCTTGAGCAGATAACGGAAAGTATTTAGATACAACTTAGAAAGGAACAGGCTACAGGCTGGTTTCCGAAAGCACCGAAGCTGCGTCGACTTGATCAGCACCTTAAGGATTATGATAGAGCAGAACTAGGAGTGACGGAGTGCAGTTTACCTGCCATGTATTGCCTTCAAGAAAGCGTTTGACTCTGTTAATAGGAGGGTTGTGGAGCACTCTGAAGTCATACGGCATCCCTAAGGAAATTATAAACCTTATAAAAGTGCAACAGTACTACAAATTGCGAAAACCCAAAAACTACAAAACTTGGTATATCAAACGATAAATACTGTTAACTAAAGATTTTTCTTTTTCCATAGTCCCCAACCATTGTTGTTTACTGAAATGCAATTTCCATTTTACTAACCACACCTCATATACATATCTAATAAATAATGCTTGCGGTTTGATATTTCTCCAGATTTGATTTGCTATAAAGCGCACAGTGTGTGCCACGCTAGACGGAACATAAGAAAAGATGTGTGTAGAAATCTTGCAATGACCCAAGCACTCTTTTCATATTCTTCGAATTTAGTAATACGCGTCATTAGAGGCTAGTGGTTTGTAGAATGATCGGTTGTTATTTACATTTGGTTTTGTTTTTACTTTGACGTTTGTCGACATTTAATTACAAAAAATATACAAGCTAACCTCACACAAACAAAATGTACTATTCAAGGTCGGCCCATTGCATATAGGCGCCTTTGAACAAAGATTGTTTTGCACTCTAACCTCTTTTCAGTTTTTTTCCTATTACATTATGTTTTCACTGCAGTTTCAAAAGTTATCTGCAGGCTCCCATGGAAGGGTTCCCCTCGGACTCCAAAACTCTCTTAACAAATAGCAGCATTAGATTGTGCCTAAGACGCCTAACGTCTTGAACCGACCCTGTTGAGGATCATCTAGAGGATGAAATATGTAACCGGCTACTCTGAGTTGCAACAGAAGTAGATCTTAGAAGAAATTTCTTTTTTGATCTGAAGTTCACTTTGGTTTTGTTTGGGTTTCTCTGATCACCAGATCTTGGATAAAAATTAAAAACGCACCTCTTAGTCCACACAAAACAAAACTAAGTACTCTTTCAGTTTTTTCCCAAGGACCCAGAAAATGAGCCCTTCCTTTAACTGACAACTAAAACAAAATCAAATGCTGTTCCAAATTTAGTAAAGTCCAACAAGATGCTCTCTTTCACCAGTCCGTACAAAACATCAAAAACTGTTTCTTTTCTTTTTATAAATTCAGAAAAACGTTCCCTTGCCCTAACCAATCAAGCGTCACTTCTCTCTTTCTAGTTTGGTTCTTTAATTTGCATGGACTAAAGTATAGTCGAAAAGGTTTCAGTAACGACAGTGCGCTATCTTACAACATCAAGACCAACAGCCAAAATCTTGTTATGCTAATGATTCTTAAGTTTAAGATGGCAATTTTCCAAGCTGTTCTAAGCAAAGTAATTTAAACTGATTTGTATCCAACTAACTTTTGAACACTAAGCCAGCTAACTTCGTCTTAAAACGCATCGATTAAGATTAGCATTCCGTTGCTTCATAATCTTTCCTTTTCACTGCCAATACACAAACGTATCTATTTTGTTATAAAACGAAATCTGGAGTAGGCGCTTAAGCCCTAAAAGAGGCTGTTACAAACCAACTTGCAGAAAAATGAGAAAATTCCGCCCAAAAAACCTAACTACTCAACAGACCAATACAAAGCTCAAGCTATTCCAAAACATAGTTTGTATTTGAACTTTGGATTAGGACCGGCTCAAAGCAGGTTGGAGTCCCCCTGAAGCTAACATTTAAGCCTGACCCTAGTGCTATTTTACTTGCGTACTTACAACTATCAGATATTGAGATTGTTGTAATACCATCATTTAAGATAAATCAAGTGTAAATTTGTAAAGTTAACACTGATAAATTTTTAGTTTCCCGTTTTTAGGGAGAATTAAGGATAATCTTGTTTTTGTTGACATTCCAAAAAGCGAAAAAAATTAAAGGTAAACAATAACCATCTTTTTCATAAGCTAGGTAACTTTACTGACGCGTGTTATTTCTAAATTCGTCGATTATTTAGAACACTTGGATCCATTTCGGAATTTTGCCAAACTTTTCCTTATGTTCCGTCTTCTATGCGACACATGTTATGTGGCTATTTGCAACTGGTTAAACAGAATTTTACAAACCGCTTTTGGCCAGACATTCTTAATGATACTTTATCTTTTGAAATCGATAGCCGTGTTTAATATTCGAACGATAGTAGCTTGCGGTTTTAATCAAATCAGTCGTCTAATTCATAAGCACTAGGTGTTGTATAAACTATTACAAGATTTTTTTATTCTGTGTCTGTTTTAATAATTATTTATTCCCAGGTGCTAGTGTTAATTTCAATTTTTACTATAAAAGGATTGAAATTGCCTTACCTAAAACCTGAAAAACATTAATGGCCGTGGGTTAAATCGACAAGACTAAGTTCACATCAAGTAATGTTATAATGCTTGAAGTTACTAACTCTTGTTTGTAAGGAAATAAAAAATTTCAGAACCTTCCAAATGAAAACCTTTGGACTAAATTCAATTGTTACCAGAGGAAAATTGTTGCAACAATGTTCAGTATAACCAGACTAATGCTTATGTAACGTATTTAAATAGATGAATATCTGTCTAATTAGTTAGTTCGAAACTTCCTCACAACAAAAGTAAAGATATAGGTGCAAAGCTTGCTTGAACGCAATTGTTTTCGAACGCACAATATATCATAATTATAAAATAATGTTATTAGTTTGATCTGAATGCGGAGGTAGGATTTATACTAATGAATAAACAAGCAGCAACAACTTTCCAATTTACTACTCCTATAATCAGCAAATTTAATTTGTTTTATCTAGCATAAAATAGATTCGAACTTTTAGATTAATTATTAATAGTCAAATTTACTGCCTGGATTGTCGTATCTTCATTTACGTCAACGAAATTAATTACGTAAGTTTGTGCTAGAGGAGCATTTAAATTTGTTAACGGTAAGTTCCTCTTCTCCTTTTGGGGAATCTTAGGGAGCAGAGGCAAATTTCCAGCTAAAGTTTCGAAGCAATTACGATAGTGTAATAGGTACTTTTTGCTTCAATAAACGCTTGTTAGTTTCTGGTAGTATCCTCATTAAACAATTTTCCTAAACAAAGCAATCATTTTTTTCTATTCTATATTTAGATGTGCAAGCTGCGACTGGCGCTAATTTGATTATTTATTGGAAACGTTCAAAAATAAACCAAAACCCCAATTTTATTTATGTGTATATCTAAAACCATCTCTGCGATGGAATTCTCCAAACAAACTTATCTGTTTTACATTTTATGTTTGAATACGGAGAAATGTTTTGTTTACCTGCAAGTCTATAAATAGCCACAAGAATTTACATATAGGAAGTTTTTTCCCTTTTTCATGCAGGTAGAATCGTAAAGCAATTGGGAAACTTGGTGTGTATAATAATGTTGTGTGTTTATATCCTTGAGCAAGGCCGACGTTTTAAGTCCCAAAATACCGATATTCCCAGTTATCTGCCCGTTTAAGTCCGCTTGGGACGAATTGTTTCAAGATAAAATGTAAATCGTGCTTAGAACAAATCTTCATCCCTTATGGTGTTGTTTGGTGTATATAAATTTCCGGAAGCGATTTAGTCTTCACATCCCACATTGTTACAATGTATAAATAAATATCGAATTCTGTTTGAATTTAAATTGTGGCAAAAGGTGGAATTACGTTTTTAATTTTGAATGTTAAAACGCGAACCCACCGAGAGTCACGTATTAAAACGAAATGGGGATTTTGTGATTTTAGGTGATATTGTTGCATAAGCTAGGATTACGACAGGTTAATACCACTTTTATTGGATTTAATCTCTTTGATCCTTCAACTTATGTATACGTGTATGAGCACAGAAATGGGGATTTTCTTTTTTTTCCGGTATATAATTTTTCGTATGTTTACATTTCCACTTACCCAAAAATGGATTTGTACTTTCTTATAAAAGCTCTTTTTTTCATGGCTGTAATTGATAAAATTTATTTGATTGTACCGGTAATTTCCAGTGCTTAACTACACCATTTCTCTCAATTCAATTAGAATCGAGTTTTCCCGATTCGAACAAAACTTCAGGTCAGCACGACCTTATATTTAGTAGCAATAAAGATGAAAGCGAATTTTCAGTATCTTAAAACTAATTATAGTGTTAAATAGTTTTCACAACTTATTCCTTGTTAAATCAAGATAATTTTAGTTCTACTTAATAAGTGATAAGTAAATAAGTAACTATTTCTAAAGCCTATTCCCAACTTTCTCTGTGTGTTAATAGAAGACGCTATGGAGATTTCTTGCTGTACAGGACAGCCTTCACCAAATATATATGGAGATAACCTTTTGGAGTTTCGGCTACAAATTCTATTACTTAAAGTACAAGTTTTGACAATATTTTGGTATTACCTGTCAAGCATTGTCACTAGAACTTGACTGGGCGATAATAATAAACTAATTTTTCTAATTATTGAAACTTGGAATTCCTAAATGAACCTTTTAATTTATGAAACTGTAGCACTTAAAGAAATAGTATTTATTCATGTCAATATTTCTAATTGTTTTCAATGCTGAGGTGAATTTCTAGTCTTGCTTTAAACCCAATCCCATCTTCTCTACTGACGATCTTACCCTCTCAGTCGCAGGCTATCCTTTATTTCAGCTGCTCTTAAACTTACTCCGTAGAGCGATGGACATCCATGCGCTGAGAAGGGACTTTCAGTATTCTTCTAGTGGTTCTGGCTACTGAATATCTTTTGGGATTGGCCACTATTACTGTCAAATCACGTCAAATACCAGCAATGCCAAACCCTCGTACAGTTCCACCGTCAACCTCAACTTTTAAGCTTTTTTCACTAAATATCCAACGTTTTTGACGACAACGTCGCCGTTATTGACCGTTTACATCCTTAGTTTCTCATCCGACGCCCACCATTTTAATTAGCATCTCCCACCATCACAAACGTACTGGTTCATCGAACGTCGTTACTGCACACCATACAGGACGCTTGTAATCATAATCGTGTAAGTCTGCTACTGCAGCCATCACCTTTATATGGCTGCTTTGTAGGTGTAAGCAAAACTGTCATGTCAAAACGTCATCTCAACACTAGTACTCAAAGCTAAAGAGAAACGAGGCTATTGGAGCACCCTCCGGTCTTTTTGGAAATCATGAATCAGTGCTAAAGAGTAATATTTAGTGATATTAAGTATCAGGCTGTCACTAAGTAGGTAAGAAACTTTATTTACTGTTATCTTCTATCAGTTTTTGCCACATTTCTTGTTCTAGATTCTCTGGATTACCCCTGACTGTGCTGAGATCCTCAAGGTATTTCTCTACTTCTCTTCTAACTATCATGAATTTGATAATCTCCAGCTTGTTTTGTCTTGTTATAGCTTTCTTAACTCTTTTTTCTATTTTACGCTAAAACTGTAATGTCTGCCTTTTCTAGTCAGGTATCTACGTCAGTTGTGACTCACGCCCTGTCTAAATAATTTCTTCAAGAATGCATTGCTGTACTGATATCTATGGCTGCGTCTGCATATCGTTTTCTGTTCAATAAGAATGCAAATCTGTAGCCCTTACTGTAATAGAATGCGAAGCTATCTGTCTCAGATATTTGCTTGATATTGATCCGTGACTTATTTCTTCTGCTTGAATCTTGAAATTTACCAACTAGACCGGTAGACCCCTCGGCAGTTATCTAAAGAAACTTTCGTAAAATCAACCTTGCAAAACATACCAGTAAACTTTCTCATAGAATCTGTCTTGAGAAGTCCTCAAAAAACTTAGATGTATAAGAAAGTGGCGGTTGTGGTTCTAAGTAAGCAAATACAACGGGCAGGTTAGAATCGACTTTACAGTTTAAATCATTTAGAAACAATTTTTAAAAGGTCGTTTTCAACATGCCTTGGTCTTTCTGTTTGATGTTCTATGGTTTTTCATATAGTAATTGTTTGATCCGTTTCTTATCATTTGCACTAAATAAACTATAAGTTGCAAAAAAACTGAACATTTAAAACTTTGAATTCTATTTGATTTATGGAAAGTGCAAAAACATGTTAGATTTTGTTTGGATGTTTATGACTCTTATGGTATTTGTTTCATTGCTTGAATATTCTAGAAAGCCACGTCTTCTCTGATTTTTTTGTAGTTTTCTCACTATCAAGTTTGGGTTTGTCACTATGGCATTTTGATTGAAAACGTTTGGAAAAATTGCCGCGTGTTAATGGACGATCTAATTTTCTCCATTTCGAAAAGGGTCGAACTGTTTGGCTTGTAGAAGTTGGAACAAGCTTTGCAGTACACACACCTTATTGTTGAAGAAGACGGGAAGGTGGGCAAGAAATATAATGTCGTCGAGATTCCGGGCTTTGTAAAGATCGTGCTCTTTGTCTAGTGACCCTAAGAGATCGTCTTTTTGCAACTCAGGAGGTGGATAATCAGTAGCTAGCAGCTATTGATCGAAGAACGTATATGACTTTTGTTTTTGCCGATCATTTTTATGCTTTCCACTGACATCAAGACATTGTGCCACTAGACTAACTGATGCAACAAACGGTTTATGTGAGTTCAAGAGTGGAACCGAATTGGCTTTAGCGAAGATTCGCATGAAGAGCAAAATTGAGTAAAGGAACTGCTTGGTAAATGACAAAATTTACAACATGCTGTTGGCCGTCCGTCGTCGTACAGCTCTAATCTAGAGAAAATACCGTTAGTGAAGATTCTTAATTCAGATTGGGCAAGTGCTGCAACCAGTCGCGTTACCCTTTTCTCCGAATTTAATTTATCAGCAAGATAATACATAGTTTTTGAAAACGTTGATGTTAATGTAATTCCCTGGCCTCCTCATTTTGCAGACCTGTCGCTCATTGAATATGCGTAGGGTAACATGAGTCGGAAAAGCGACCCTCTTCAGAATCCCCCACCCACTTTAGATGAACTGCAAGGATGGGTTCAACAAGCCTGAAATGACACTCAACAAAACATAGATGTTCAAGTTTTAAGCTTGCCAAGAAGATCCATTGTTAAGTTTCTTATTATCTTTGTTTTGTTTTTGTCTCTAGATTTGGTAAACATACGAAATAAATATCTTCCAAGTCTAATTGAGATTTACTAATATTTCTGGGGTGTTTGAATTTTTTTATGAAACATTAGGCGTCTTCCATAAAATTGAAAAACAGTGCTCGTTATAATTTGGGCTAAAAAATGCAACTAAAGGTTTATATGTTGGGGACAACAGACTATGAAGTAAGAATCAACTATGAGATTAGTAGAGATAAATCAGAATCAGAGCCAAGGACAACACGCTCTTGAAAGAAAACAATCTGCAATAATTACGAACACTAGGAGCAATGTGAAATACAGTTTGGGCTGTTGTGGAAGAGGAATGCGAAAAA
>VTPC01001167.1:102030-145261 GCA_011009095.1 Ignelater luminosus
TTTTTCTGCATCTTCAACTTGTTCAACGAGTTTCAAATATTGGTCTGATGATAACACATTATAATGAGACGACTTTTTATTTTCTCTTTGTAAAACTTCCGTCAAAAACTTTTCCCTCCATTGTTTTTGATCTGCTTGTCGACTTGAAGTAGGTTCATCCATAGTGAAAAAGAAGTAAACTTGCAATGTACTTTAAGACTTAAACCTTTATTTTTAAACTGCAGCCACTAAACTAATCATAAAAATCACTAAATACGTTACGGACGGCTGGCACTGAGTGTTTAAAGCGACGTACGGGCGAGCGAAGAGCGGCGCCGGGCGAAACTGGGGAATTCCCGCATGTACAAGTCCTGACATGTTCGCTCAATTACTTTCGACTTAACAAAATTAGTTTAGACTAGGCCAAACTAGTTTATCCTGGGTATGTGCGTACTTATATTAGGATGAACTAGTTTGGCCGAGCCTAAACTAATTTTTCCTACTGAGGCTAGGTCGAACTAGTTTAGCCTAGGCAAAACTGGTTTGTCCTGAAATCGGGTTTGGCCGGTAACATATATATATTTAAGTAGACAATCTATGACAATTCTAGCACAAAACCCTACAACACGTTTGAAAGATACCATAAGAGCTTAAAGTTATTTAAAAAGTGATCAAGACCAATTTTAAAAAGCGCCAGAAAGCTGTTCGACGTATTTATGATTAAAAGATAAACCAAAAACCATTTACACTTTATCGGCTAGAATCAACATAGTCTGTCTACTACGTAAATTCTGTACGTTTTTAGTCACTTTTAATACTCAAAAATGCACTTTTCTTAAAAAAATAAAATGCAAGTCATAATTCCTAATTAATTGTTCGTTTGTTTACTGTTTTCTTTTATGATTTCCTTTTATAATTTTCACAATGAAACTTATGACTCTAATGAATCTAATAAATTGAATTAACCAATTAAATCCTGCAGACATTAAGATAAATGCTGCTACATCCAGAAAGCCTTAAGTAATGTTTCTATTCACAAGTAGTACAAAAAAGCGATGTAGACAAATTAATTAATCGAGCTGTTAGTAAAACGAGGTAATTAAATAGCTTGAGGATCATCACTGTTATCTAATTTCATTAGGGATTATCATGCTTAAACTTAAAATTAGAAATTTCCTACAGTATGTAGACAGCAAAACTTTGATTGATTTGAAACAAAGAGTTTTTAGATTTACATATAAAGTAAATATCAGCTTATTTATTCCAAGAGCTTATTATTTAATTACACAGCAATACGAAATGTTTCAGTGAAACTGATGGTGAACTCAATGTTTGCTTCGGTTTAGTTAAATTCTATTTAATTAAACAGAAGAGAAGCTGATAGAGATTTGTAAATAACGTTTATTATACCGTGTGTCAACTTTGAAAATGGTATATAGGAATTTAAATAAATTTACTGTTGAGAGTTTAGGACATTTTTTCTCAAAGCAACTAGATTATTATTGTCAATGGAAATTTTAAAAATAAAATTTAAGTGTGACGTATGAATTTTGTAGATAGATAATTGGAGAATGGTTCTTGCGTTCTCATATCTGCTTCTGTTTCTTTGACATTGTTGCTAACATCGCCTGGATGTTTTGGGTTATTTTCAGTATTGAACACTTTCAAGTTGAGGATGCTCTGACTTTTTCGGCAAGTTTATTAGATTGTTTTGTGCCTGGTAGCTTTTTGAATCTTCGTTTGGTGATTGCTTTGCCCATTCACTTTTCCCTTTTGGTAAATAGTTGACGCGCTTGTCTGGTTTGTGTTGTAATTTAAAGAAATACTCTTTATTAAAATCTTGAATTTGGAGAGTTGTTTTCTAATTAGGGAATGAGGCAATTAAAACTCGATTACAGTAAGCTCAGAGCTTTTCAGCTGTGTTGTAGATCGCAAAAGAAGAAATTCGGTTTTATTTAAATATTTAACAGAATCAGTTGATTTTGCACGTCCATTTCTTCTTTGCAACATAGGAAAATGTAATAGTAATAGTGGCTGATCCATAAATCGTTTTGGAAATAATTTAAATTTTGTCATACATACAAAAAACGAATAATTTCATCAAATAAACTCTTTCGATCTTGTCTATTTACTTTTCGTTTTGATAACTACACTCATTTTCACTACCGGTCTAAAATATAATATTGAAATTTAAACATAAATTATAAATATATGTAACAATTTAAAAGCAAATGAACTTACGAAAATAACAAACAAAACAATACATAGACAGAACAACAGAAAATCTTTAGCAGCAGCATGTGCACAGAGTGCCAGTTAATCACTGCTATTTGCTTGTGAACAATTTCGGGTCCAACGGAACGTGTTATACGGGACAAGTAAATTGCCCGCCTCTGATCTAAAGCAAGCCTTGTTTGTAATTTACTGGAAGTTTAAGACGAGATCTTTTTAAATCGAAAATTTATTTTCTTGATCATCTTTTAGTGTTTTTTTTTTGAAATCACATCCTCATTTTATTGACCATATATTTTTTTGTTAACAAACTGTGACGTTTTATTAACTTTAATCTGAAAGAACTCGCCCAAATCAAGTCTTCCATCTGTTTGATAATACTCAATCTGCGTTGGAAAATATTACGTGCAAGGAATTTCTTTACTGCAATTTATTTATCTTCAATGTTTATGACTAAATTATAGGTATTAAAGAATCATCTACCTTTACTGCATGCATTCAAAGTTAAGTTAGGAAAGCTCGTCTCGGTAAAAAGTTGAGCTTGGTCTGATACTAAAGTCATTTTCTTTAATTTTTAATTTCTTCGTATTAACGACGTTGTGCACTTTCTGTGCAAATATGAGCGATATTTATTATAAAGTTTTAGAAATCGATACTGTCCAGTACTACCCGGTGCACTATGATATCCTGACTTTTGCATACAGTGACTTTGAGTCATCTCGACTTCATTGGAATGGAAGCTCCCAGTCAGCACATCTTCTTTGTCTTACAAACAACTTAAGAAAAATGCCACAAAACTTTTAAACGACAATTTGAAATAATGTTTCATGATGGTAATTATTTCTAGAAAATACGTTTTTGGATTAAAATTTTTTCATTTGATATTTATCAAAATCTAAAGACAAAATGAAGTTGTTGGTTGAAACCCCAAAACTGACTTTGGACTTTGAACCCCTAAAAATCTAAAAGTAGTATAGTTCTTATTTTGGTATCTTTGAGAAATGTTACTAAATGTCAAAAATTGACTTTAGTAAATTTAACTTTTGAGACTCTTCCAGATGAAGGTGGAAAACTGCTTGTCTAATCATTTGGGAAAACGTTCAATATTCTTCTTGCATCAATGTGTGAATTATCTTGATCCAGAAAAAATCAAAGCTTGATCAAATTCTAGATATGTAGAAAACTAGTGCACTGCAAAATCTTTAGTTGAAGTTGAAATCCTAATTTGAAATCTCGAAAGCGGCCGTTTTCATTTAAGGTTTTTCATGGTTTTTCTTAGCCTTGCTAGTAAATACCGGAACAGTAACTTCCAGCATGTTATTATCTTTTATCTCATTTTTTGTATTGTTGAATGCAGGGGAGCTCTGAGTTTTTCTTGATTGGTTTCGATGTCTTGTTTACCTTTGTTACTGATCAAATTAAAAACCAAATGTATCAAAAAATCATTTGCAAAACAGCAACAAGAAACAAAAAAGTATTCTGCTTAGAGGTTGTTTGACCCAAATTGTCTGTTTTTATTTGTTTTTCAACCTTTGAGGGTTTCTAATAATAATTTAGTAATCTGCTTTTGGGGCCGATCTGGATTCAGAGATTGTTAGATGATCGGACTACTATAACATTAAGTATACGCGAAGTTCATTAATCTCTTGTGTTTGGAATTCTGTCAAAACAATGTTTGAGCACTCGTACAACTTCAGTTTCAGCAAAAGCCACTCTTGATTTAAAAACTCTCCGCAGAACAACAATATGTGGAAAACTGAATTTCGTGCTACCACAGATATGAACTGGATCAGATTGCACCTATAGTCCGCATTGTCAATTTTAAATCACAAGAGAAAACTAAAATCCTATCTTGGTAATTGCACACGTTCGAACAAGCATCTTCAACGAATACTCAAGTTTTGCTAACGATCATCAGATGTTAATGTTACTTCATTTTCTCTTTCGAAAAAGTTTGTGCAAACAAAGATTTATTTAACTCAGTGGTTCTTAACCTTTTAGTAATGAGGGACCATCTGACTAAAGTTTTGTTTTGCCATGGATTACTAACTGTTTGGCGGTGACATAAATTATTATAAGATTGTTCTATAAATAAAACACGTATAAGATTATTCGAAACCAAGAGTATTGTATTATTTGCGAAAATTTTACATTAATAATATTATTTTAGTGTTACTCAAAGCCAAACACATGTCGTCACTGGCATTCAAACGATTTCGATGTTTATTTTTAATTATCAAAAGCGCCGAGAATCCCTGCTCGCATAAGTATGTGGTTGAATATAAAGTAAGGTAACGTAAAGCAATTGCTTTTTAGCTCAAAGAATCTTCAAGTTTAATTCCTGCCTCGAATCTACCTTTGCAGTTACTATCATGTTGCATTTCAATTAACTCTTTTTGAATTTCATAAGGCACCTCAGAAATGTTAACAATGAAAGGATTACGGATCAGTTTCTGAATACTTTTCTCCTCCCAGTTAGGATAATAGCAATTGAATTTATTTTTAAAGTTTTGCAAATGAAATGTAATGTTCTTTTGTATTTCTCCTTTAATCTCAGCACACTTTTCGTCAATAATTGGATTCAGCGAATCAAACGCAGAAAAGTTCTCTCTTTTGACTTTGCTGATCCATAAGTCAATTTTAGCGATAAACGCTCTGATTTTATCTTCAAATGCAAATATGTTACTCGAGCCTTCCAACTTCATATTTCCTGACCCTTGCAGCTGAAAGTTCAATTTATCTAGTTGTGCGAAAAAATCCATTAAATAATCAAAGTGTATTTTAAATCTAAACTGACAGAACTGATCCAGTAACTCTTTGTTTTCCTTATTAGTTAAGAATAATTTTATTTCCTCTTTCAGTTCGTACAACCTCGACAGCATATTTCCTTTGGAAAGCTAATGCACTTCGGTGTGAAAAAGTAGTTTCGTGTTCAGCGCATAATTTTTTGAAGAGACGAGTATTAAGTGCGCATCTTTTAATAAAGTTGACTACTCTTAAGCTGTTTTTATCGTAATAGCAAAGCATTCCGGAAGCGTTTTGGCAGCCAATGCTTGACGATGAATAACACAGTGCATAGTTATTGCATTAGATTCTTTTTTTATCAAAGCTGGAAGACCATAGCGGAAACCAAGCTTGCAGGAGCACCGTCCGTACAAAACCCAGCAAGCTTTTGCCACATAAGTCCATGTTTCAGGAAATATTGACTTATTACATCCATAACGTCTATATCTTACAATGTCGCGTCGTTTCCAGTTCTTGAGGAAAAAATATCTCTTCTTGAAACGTTTTATTGTCATTTAAAAATCGAATAAATACAAGTAGTTGACAGCATTGTGAAACGTCGGTAGATTCATCAAATTGTAGCACAAAATAAGGACTACATTTTATCCTGTCAATAATTTGTTCTTTAATGTCATTTGACATTTTTTGAATACGCGACTTCACTGTGTCGTTTGATAGTGGAATTTCACGAATTTTCTTTTGAGCTTCCTGTCCTAAAAGTCTTCGGCATTTGCCGATTGTGTGTGCTTTGTTTGGATTTGGCAATCAATTTTGAAATTTCAAACGATGCAGCCAATGTTTTTTCAGATACTGCATAACGTGTTCTGCTGGGTCTAAGTTTTATTTTTTTTTTTTTAGATTTATTAGTTTGCCCCGGCTCTTTAACTTTGACGCGTCGTCGACTCGTTGTCATTTATTAAATAATTTAATAATTGTATGATGACTTCACGGACCACCAGGTCATTAACAGATGAAATATTTTTGTATTTATTAAGAACTTTTTGAAAGTTCCTCGTATATACCTACATTTACAGCAAATATAGTCACACAATAAAATGTAGCAATTTAGGTAATTGTTATGCAATTCCTACACTATAGGGAAATTTCCTTGAAACACTTTTGCATTATCTCAACCTCGTAAATCCATCTCTATTTTCACCGATACGAATAATGTATAGCTACTACCACACAAACAATTACGACTTTGAAATTTTTGTGAGCTTACTAACGTTATTCTTTTGTATTGAAACGTGAAAGCATTGAATTTATTTTTAATACTCATTATTTCACTTGATGAATAATTCATGTATATGATAAAAAAAGTTACGTAGATATTTTTTTAATATGTACATAAAATACCAAGCTGTTAAAATAACAGATAAAATAATACAAACCAATAAATTCTTTACATGTTTTGCACGATTTTGTTAGATTTTATCAGTTATTATTTACACATTCTAATGGTTTATTCAAGATAAATCTTTTTTGTTTTCCCACTAAATCGTCAATGCTTGCTTCATTTTCATTTAAGCGTACGTGTGTGTAACGTGTTAAACAATATTAACTTTGTAAAATAAACTTTTGGGCTGAATTTTTAATAAAACTGGAATTTGATTTTAAATATTTTAAATCTATGGTGATGTGAAAACTTTTTTTTAATGATCCAGAATGTGTAAGAGATAACTAATGACCGGATGAATTTATTGAGGAAATTATGTGGTCCCAAAAAGGAGTTTATCGACTTCAATCCGACAGCAAGGTAAATGTTAATTTTATACTGACAGTTGCCTAAAACTTTCCCTATTTATAACAGTTACAAAAGGTACTGCGGATTTTGGAGTAATTAAAAATTTAAATTAGAGATTTCCTTTGTTTATACTTATTCTGGCTTTTGCAATGCGTTTATTTTTAATGCTTATTAAAACAAGAAAGTATTTGGGTAACCGTTATATAATATAATAAATGATTCAGTGGTCTCATTCATCTTTTCTACATGTAAATTATATTGCCATTAATATAATGTTATGCAAAAGTCGGGTAATTACACTACAAATTATAAGACGTAAAATTAATTACGAAGGAGTTACTTAGGTTTCTTTCAGACCAGAAGAATTATTTCTGTGTAATTTTATTTTTCGCAATATTGAACTAAATCCTTTTAACTTAATATTACAAAAGAATTAATTAGCTAAAGTAAGAATGAAATTCGTACAAACTGAAAATGTCAGAAAAATATTATTTGGTACTTTCGTTTATAAGGATTTCTAATTATTATGTCGTCACACTATCTATTAAATAAGGTATACAATCTTATGAGAAAAGTGTTCCTTTCTCCAATAACAATAAAACACAAAAATAAAAGCAGCGGTTTCTTTTAATAAGTACTATGAGATTAATTTATAAATATCCGGTATATTTTCTAAAATTATACGTACAATTTATTAATGTTCAATATTATTACGAACGTCGGGAAACTACGAAACGGATACGTATGTACACAATTTTTGGTACGAACATAGGCGTAGTTAGACCCTAAAACCTGGTGCTTTAAGTCATTCTTCATTTATCTAGGAAACAAGGAACTAGAATTGGAACCCAACAGAACCGGAATCGGTATCAGAACTCATTGAATTTAACGGTACCGGAACTGTAATCGGAACTTTTGTAAGTGCTGTCAATTTTGAAACAGGAACCGAAACAACTATAATTTACAGCATGAACCTATTCTTTTCGGTTCTAAATCTTGGTTGCGTGGCTTTTATGAGACTATGATTATCCCACTTAAAGTTGCATCTAAATTGTTACAACGGAAATTTGCATTGCCATCTCTCAACACCGGATGGGCATCTCTCTTCTACGTACAAAGTTTTTAAACCTATTGAATAATATGGTCCTGTTGTTAGCATCAAATGAAAGCTAAAATGATGATTACCTAATATACAGAGTGTTCTCCAATGAAGAACCGAAAAAAATAACGGATTACATTACTTGATCACCTCTCAACTATAGCAAGTTCGTTTAGAGTTTAGACAAAAAAAACCAAAGCTGATTTTTGTAAAATTGGAAGTAGGTACACTAAAGAATAAATTTAGGTCAACATAAAGTGGAATTGTGTTCTCTTGTAAATATTGTTGGTAAAGCAGACAAACTTCTTAGAATATCTGAATCATTTTTAACACTAATAGTTTTGACTGTAAGAATTTTTCACCATTTAGAATGAGCATCATAAATAAGAATGTGTGATCTTTAAAAAACCCTAGAAAACCCGCATGTAATGTCCACCACTTTTATTTTGGCCATAGCCAAGGAGATATGCTTTTTTAGCTTGTCGAACCTTAACATGTACACAAACTGAACGCTTTGCTTTCTGATATCTTTGATTTGTTTGTCTACATTAGACTATATTATACTTTTCATTTTGACAACTCCTAAACGCCCTTCGTGCAATAAGTTTAACAAATTTCTCTGTAATCTAGGAATTATGACTTTGTATCCCCATAATAGGCAGCCATTATCAACAGACGTTTCATCCTTCTTACGATAATAACTTAATAAATAGAAGTCCTCAAATACTTTTTTTGTTCCCTACATTATGCCCGACCTGAACACAAGATGATCCTCCCATTTGGTACTGTCTTTCCAAATATTTTTCTTCTTTTCCTACATAATTCCTGAACTGTTATGACATTTAGCTCTCTAAAGAAAGTGAATGGAGGACATTGTCCAAATCATCATCTCGATCAAGAATGTATGAATAGACGACGAAGCCTGTTAACTGTTTAGAATCCTGCTGCAATGTACCTTTTAAAAAGAAACCAAAAAATAAAATTGTTTTTAGTGTATAATGTTAATTGTAATAATTTTTCGACATCTTGGACTTCTTACGCAAAAACGTATAGGGCATCAACCGATATTCGTGTGTTAGAGGATCAAGCACGAAACGACGCCAAAAAAATCAGCCCCGACCAAAACTGCAAAGCGCAGAAGAAAGGTCTAGAAGAGATGTAGCAGAGGCCATCTGCGCCAGCTCTAGTATTATGTGATTTATCTACTTCAATTATTTATCCAGTACTTTTTGCATTAACACTACTGATACTATTTTCTGTGTCATGCTTCCCTGTCCTCTCCATCGACAGGACAGCTGCAAAGCTTTATAGTAGATCAAGTATAATTCAGTAAAAAGTCTAAAACGAATAGAGTTGCTTCGAAAGCCTATGACTAACTTGTCCCGTAGATTAGCGTTTAATTGATCTCCAAAGCTGACAGGTGTTTCAGATTAAAAAACAGCCAGAAGTCACACATCGCCAAATCAGGTGAATAAGGTGGATGCTCAATCACGCGGATATTATTTTCTCTCAAATAATCAACAGTGGCGCACGCCGAATGCGCTGATGCATTGTCATGGTGCAACAAAAGGCCCCTTACATCAAGTTCTTCAAGAACTTTAGGCAAACATTTATTAATGTACCAGTTTGCACTGTGCGCTGTTTTTCCAACTTAATGGCTTTGACTAAACCGGTACTTCTAAAGAAGACGGCGTACATAACTTTTTTCATGGCGCCTTGCTTTTTTGATGTTGGATCATCTTCATGAATCCATACACGGGATTCCTGTCGAGTTGGAGTATCATAAAATGGTATGTACGTTTCCATCACCTGTCACAATTTTGGAAATAATCCGATGACCGCCATTTTCTAACATGTTCAGAGTTTCTTTGCTGATTCTCATACGTTCTGACTTTTGGAAGTCCGTTAAATGGTGTGGTACCCAGCGACAAACAACTTTCTTCATCCGCAGTTCCTCATGTAAAATTCGTATAACTGCTGCGGATCCAATCCCTAATGTCCTCTGGATTGTACTGTATGTGCAGTGTGGGTCTTCGGCAATCATGCTCTGGACACGAGCAACATTTTCTGAAGTGACTGAAGTTTTCAGTTTTGCATCACGTGGTTCGTCAATTAAGGAACTCGGACCTCGTTTAAATTCAGCAAACCACCGAGAAATGGTTGTCCTTGAAAGCTTCTCTTTGTCAAAAGCTAAAGTTAGGCGTTCCATGCATTGTTTTTCATCTAAACCGCACTTAAAATCGTAGTAGATTAATGCACGACAATTCTCTCTACTGAACTCCATGGCGTTTGCGAACTAAATAATTTTTTATTTCTAGCACACTTGATTGGCATTTAATGATATTGCATGAATGAGACACCTGACGAATAGGCTTCCTTAAGATAATATTATTTTATCTAAGTATGCACACATTTCCATGTATCTCACTGGAACCAGAGTGGCTCTCGTAAACTGTTCTATACTTGTATACAAGGTGTAGATGAATAACATCGATACACTGATAGGATAAGTTTTTGGTAGGTATACAAGTATTTGTCCAAAGGGAACTGACTCGTCTTAATTGCGAAGTTAAAAAGTTTTGTTAACTTTTGGCCGTATTATGGTTATTTGTTAAAATATCAAAAATTCTTATTAATAAAACTTGTAGGAAATTGCCTTGTGCATGTTCTAAACTTACTTCTAATTGTACAAAATTTATAACGTAGGTGAGATACTTAACGTTGAATGAGAAAAAAATATATGCTTGCAATATGACGTATTTCGGCTACAGAGTACATCCTGTATAATCAAAAATAGTTTTAAAACACGCGAAAGACAGTTTAGTACAACTTTTCTTGATAAAAATGTTTAATATTTGTCTGCGTCCAACTTTGAAGAGCGATAACTTGTAACGGGAAAAATCTGAAAAAGAAGCCTAATCCCGTTACGGATTACGGAAGATGTTCAATCTCGTAGCTTCAAGCCGAAGATGGGCGTAGTTCGAGCTAAACTTACCTTAAACGAAAATATAAAAGCTCACATTCACAGAAACTCTAAATATATCTTAAAGAGGATAGAAGCTAAGGACTCCAGAAACTAAAATTTAAAAGGAAACCATAAGCCAACTCACGCAGCTTTTCGTAGGCTGACACCCTGTATATAAGTGCCTCGGGGAATAACACCCTGTAAATGGGCTCTTTACAAAATGACACCCTGTATATTAGCTCACTTGAATTGTTCACAAAAGACACTTTATTTATCAAAATACTCAAAACATACTACTTGACGTTCTAGTTTCATAAATGCTGATTACACAAAATTTTACTGCGGTGATCGACTTGATGCACCCTCACTTACCAAACAGATATTAAATGTATATAACAATCTGGAACCTGCTAGCCACTCAAGTGCGTCGATATTTCAAGCTAAATTTACGTTATTCTTATACACAATAATTTGTTTATTTAAGCTCTTCTGAGGATCCAAGGATGGTTTACCCTGTTTAAAAAGATAAACACAAGTACACGAATAAAAGCCCTTACAGGTATACTTTAATAAAGCGCAAAAGGAACTTTACTTTAATTTATAAATTCATTGATAAAAAAAAGAAACACTAAAATGTATACAGGGTGATCATTTTAAAACTTCCCACCCAGAATAACTCTTTAATTGGTAAAATTATCAAAAATTGCTGAAACGCTTTGAGTTTGTTTTGGAGAGGAACATTTAATAACCTACTCTAGCCAATTAGAAAACTTTCACCCTCCCCCCCAACCATCCCCTCCCCAAGATTTTAAATGGACTATTCTATGTGTGATATATCATTCTAAAGGATATAAGATTCTCAATCTTTCATAGCAAAGAAAATCAAAATCGGGCCAGCCGTTCGCAAACTAGAGATAAAAATGTATTTAATTTAATCAATACATTTCTGTCTCTAGTTCACAAACGGCTGGGCCGATTTTAATTTTCTTTGATGTAAAAGATTGAGAGTTTTATACCCTTTAAAATGATATATTACACATGGGGTAATGCCGTTTAACATTTTGGGGAGGGAGTGGTTGGGGGAAGAGTGAAAGTTTCCCATTTTTAATTTTTCAAGTGTATAACGTTACCAAGGAATTCTTTTGCAAAATTATACATTTTTAAAGTGGATATTTATAATTTGATTACTCACAAGCAATCGCAAACCAAACAATTGCTTTTAGTTTAGCATGAAAAAGACAAACAATTAAAACTTAATTCTACCTTCGAACGTTCGTTTTACAAAAACTAATTATTATATCCTTCAATTTAGATTTTGAAGATTCTTTCAAAACTTGTAAATTGTACGTTAAACATCAATAGAACTTATCCCCAAATAATAATGTAATAAATACAAATTCCTGGACTTTTTTCGGAGTTTGCCAGCATGGGTTCAGAAGGAATTCCTCAAAAGAATAAATGATATTGGCCAGGGGTTTCAAATGATTTGTTGAGCGATCAAAACTTGCTCGCTCGGCGTCAAGTTCATAGCACAAACGTTTGTAAGTACTTCAGCATTAATTAATTTAGAACGTCTTCAAACTGTTCTTAATAGAACTTATTTAATCACAACACAGTGTCTATTGCAATGTTCAAATGTACAGCAAATGATATGAAATTGTTTAACGGAACAGTAGAACAAAGGACACTTCCTCACAAGATGTTTAATTATATAGTATATTTCGAATGAGTCCATAGAAAAATCAGACGGAGCGGCGACACACACCTTTTACGATCCCGGAAACTCCTGTCTAAGTTTAGCAACGAAATTGCTCTCACAAAATCTAAATTTACAGGCTGACCGTTTGCAAGTTTGAAATCGTCTCTAATCCTTTCCGAAGGTACGTTTCTTTATGAGATTCAGGAAGCCACCTTCTTAAACAAACTCTTAAACAAAAAGAACTTGCAATACTAGATTTTAGTGTGTCAAAAGCCCGCTCACATCTTTGCACTTACAAAGCTCACGGCAGAATCTCATTTCTTTCGCAGTTCGCGTCGAGATGAACGTGACCGAAGGGCTAAGTAAAGTCTATTTCACCCTAGGAAAGAAGCAAATACGTGGACAACTGTATGATGAACGGAAAATTTCCAAAGCACGTTGATACACTGTAATATGTACTTAGACGTCCGCAACGGTCCTCATAAAATAAGAAATTCTAGGAAACGAGCAGACCTGGCGTCGGAAATTCAACACCTTTTGACTATAAAAGTACGTATTTATGATAATTAACACTTGATGAACCTTGAAAAGAAATATTCTTTTAGCCACCTAAACGATTTGATAAATGTTTAAAACGAAACAAAATAATTAATTTCTGCAAGACAAGATCTAAACGAATTTTAAAGCAGAATCCGGATATGTATGCGGCATTTTAAAATAACATTACAAATTCTGCAACTACGACGAATCGACCATGGGCTCCACGTTTATTCATTGTAAATTTTCGTAAAAGGTAAAGAATTGTGCTTTTTTCTAATTCCTCATAAACAACCTACCACAATATTTCTTTGAAGATCCTTAGAACACTTAAGCATGATTATTAAAATATCATCTTCTATTTATGCACGGGTACAAATTATATAAAAGCTTGTCAACATTTTACCGACTGCTTTTTAGCGTTTGAATCTCAGCCAAACATCAACTCACATCGTTGATCAGTTCTTTACGGTTCCACAACAGTTGCAACAACTTGTTAATCTGTTTATAAAGTGCTAATTAATAATGTTAATTATTTTATACTTTTATTTATTACTATAAACAACTGTACTAAAATTATCACTGTAACCACGACTCTTAACAATGATATAACATTAATAACATACGTAACGTATTCCGATAATCAATTATCACGACAATAAATTTGTAAAAAAACAATTTCTGTAGGTAAAACAGTTTGTTAATCACAATCTACTGATCTAAAGTCAGTGAAGCAAAACATTTTTTCTTTTTCG
This sequence comes from Ignelater luminosus, assembly GCA_011009095.1. NCBI lineage: Eukaryota > Metazoa > Arthropoda > Insecta > Coleoptera > Elateridae > Ignelater > Ignelater luminosus. The sequence continues at coordinate 115,828 of VTPC01001167.1, forward strand.
AAAACAAATGCACTGTGGATATGGAAAGCCCACGCTCTTAAAAAACAGATTTAACAAGAAACCCAAATACGTAATAATATCACGAACATTATATTAAAGATAAGAGGATTATGTTGTGCTACATGTACATGTAGCGCCCTGTATAACAGAAAGTAGAATTATTTGGTAGAGTATTAAGTGCCAAACGTTACTGTTTTTGAATTTTTGTCTTAGCTTTATAATTCTCAGATTATGAAGGAACTACGTCTTAAGTGAGACACCCTGTATTAAAGTTGAGCCGTAAATGATTACATTAGATATATCCGAGTAAAAAGTGCATGCGTGCTAAGCACAGAAAGCGGATGAGTCGAAACGTACTTGAAAATTATGGCCTAAACTTATTGGATTATAGTTGATTTAAAGTATAAATGTATTCGAGTAAAAATACGTTAGAACTCGTAATTACACACTGTGTAGGCTGAACAGTTAGCAACCCAAGAAGTTACTATTCCGTACTCGTTAGTACGAGTATTGATTGAGAGTACACTGGAATTACGCAATGGCAGAAATTTAATGGAAATTCAACTTATAATTAGTAATTCTCTATTAGAAATTCAATTATAATAATTTTGAATCAAGAACTTGCTTTTTAGAGACATTCTATATCTAGGCATATTTCTCTGAAGATGTGGAGAAATGTGTGTAAAATCTTCCTTTTAAGTGAACAAACTTTTTTTTAATCATTATATTAATTCTTTCGAACAGTAATACTAATACAGAACTGGTATGGAAAATCCTTAATAAAATAAAATTTATTAAGAGGATAATCCAACTTATGCAGAAACTGTACAGAAACTTCAATTATCAAACAAAAACATGATAATAAACTTTTTTACAAATTTTTAAAAGATTCGATAAGAATGTAGCAAACTGAAACAAATCTGGCAGAGTATATCAACACGTCAATTCCGCTTTCGTATGCACGATGAGGCAGCTATTTGGCGAGATTCTTATGTTCTAACAGTAACAGAAGTGGCTGATATTGGCAGTTGAGGAAAGAACAAAGAAAAATAAATTTCCTTGGAACCACAGTGACACTGCAAACTTTTCAATCGCAATAGGCTTTTGTATATTTGGTTTACAATTCGCTATACGATGATCTACAAAAGAAACTGAAAAACTTTAACATAATACTAAAAGGAAATTTTGAAGTTAACTTTAATGCTAATCCGCAGAATTAATAAACAAAGAAAATGCACAACTACGAGTACGAATAAGAAAAATTGCATGTACCAATCTAAACCCAATTGCTTCTCTTAGAGTGCGATATTAAGAAATTGCGATATCACAGTTGTTTTTTCTAAGCGTCCACTCAAAAATAACTTTTGTTTAGAAAATTTCGAATGTATTTTTGATTTTAGACTTGAACTCATGCTAAGTTCGTAGTTATCCCTTCTATGGAAACGTCAATTTTATTAGGTAGAATTTAGCAGCCTTCAAATGCTTTTGCTTATCGGAAAGTTTAAGTGTTCTAGTGTAGATTCTCTTTTAGAATGGTTGCTTGTTTTAGGAACCCAGAACACAAAGATCAACCTGTGTGACATATGTGTAGCATGTTGCCTATTAATGCAAAACTACAGTATCAAGTTTGTATCGAGCAAGACAGGGGTAGTACCCTACAATCTCTTCAATAAAGAGTGCAGAAAATTCATAATATAAAGCTAGAGAAGAAATCTCTAGAGTAATTATTTGCTCCCTAGGTTGATCTGTTATCTTAGCAATTTGCTCATGATAACATACTATAGGTATTCCTGTCTTCCCCATATTTTGAAATAGGAGATTAAACTCAGCAAAAAAGAAATTCTCGAAATTCTCTTCAAAAGCCCAGAAACTCGCATATCAGTTTTCTCCTAGACCTACTTAAGAGCAACCGGTTGCATCACTGCCCTACTGCAAATTGCCTATAATCTACTTTTATGGTCTTCAACTTCTCACCAAAAACGTTGGCATTATTCAATCATCATCATCATCATAAGTACTCTGCCTATACAAGTCCCGTGCGTTCTTCTCATCACTTCCTCATTCCTAACTATATCCTTTCACTTGATCCTCCTTCAGACCCACATCTCCAGCGCTTCTACTCCTTTTGTATCCTTCTTCATCATAATCGATGCCCGTGCAACATTTTGCTATTCTCTTCCTCAGTTCCAATTCCAGTTTACTTTTCAAGATCCTACTCATCTTCTTCTACGTCTCTTTTGCCATTCCAATTCTTATCTTTATCTCATTAAAACTCTCCCAGTTACTTGTAATCTCTGTTCCTAGGTACTAATACCTCATTACCTGTTCTAACTTTTCTCCCTTGACGTAAACCTCCATGGGTTTTCATCTTTCCCTATTCACATTGCTTTGCTTTTCTTACGATTTATGCTTAATCCGTTCTTCCCTTTTATCCTTAGCCGTTTCAATTTTCAATTTTGTATTTTTCTATTAACTTCTCTGTACTTACTTTCTGCAAAGATCTTATCGCCAGCAAATCGGATGCATGCAATTCTCCAATTTTAATTCCAACATTTTTTCTCCGGCATTCTGCCTCGACATACATGTTAAAAAGAGTAGGAGAAAGACAGCAGCCTTGTCTGGTTCTTTAATTCTTCAACTCGATTCTTTATATCTTTTTTTTGTCTTAGGCCATCGCCCAATCTGCTTCAGAGCTGAACTGCCTCAGCTTGTACAGTAACCTTGCCTGGATTTCTTTTCCTTTTTTTGCAAAATGGAAAAGCAAACAGAATCACACAAATACATTTGATATTCTAAGAACTTTCCCAAGATTTATCTATAGAAAACTTAAAAACCCCTTAGAAAAACCTTCAGTCACAACCCCCCTTCATGCTGACTTCTACAATAATTTTATATTTTGGTCTTTGTGCTTAGATACCAGATATATTTTGAATCAAATCTGCCTTTCTAGCACACTCTTCTAGCATATATTACCAAATTTATATCAAAACACTTTTTTGCTATAGCTTGTGATGGGGATTAACAGTTCGTCAACCATCTTATTTGTTTTCAGATCTTAAAAACCACATGAGAAGATTTGGCCTGCACACACAGAATAGACTGTTTTGATTTAAAATGTTCTTTAGTCATGTTTGGTGAATTTATGAATTATGTACCTTAGACTCGATCACTTTCCTTACCTTCCACGCCAAGTGAAAACTGGAACACAACATTAGGCATACTTTCAGTAATGGTTTTCTTGTGGGAAAGTTTATTTGCAAGGAGTTATTTGAGGTCTTTTTTGGTTTTATGGTTTCTTTAATCTTCTAAGAGTGCTATCCATGATTGAAGGTTTAGAATAGCAGACAGTACCATTTATAGAATTGGGAGATTTCAGACTGTTCAGAAACGCTGTTCTATAGTAAAATTTTGCAATCTTTTTTTATGATAGGTAATAGCAAGAACCAAAGTGTTTTGCTTAAAAGGATCTAAATAGACAGCACTACAAGAGAACCTTTGATAAACCTGTTTGACGTACAAGCATACTCGATATTAATGTTCTAATATTAAAGCTTTTCTAAACTTTTTCTTTACTTTTTAATCTAACACATTCACGCTTGGTGCATTGTAAGTCAGTTAGAAGGTGTGGAATTGATAATGAGGTTTGTTAAGGTATTCCGGACGGGCGATATCAATCCTCAATTTAATATTCTAAAGGTGTGGTTATCCGCAATTACGTTTTTTTTTAGAGATTTATTGTCAATTGGGAGAGATTTTATTTTGAAGGAATGACTTTATAACTTTTCGGTGAATTCATTAGTTGACTTCTTTTAAGGTGTTTCATCTGAATAATCACATTGAATACCAGCATAGAACAGACAGCTACTAAAATGATATGACTCAGCCAGATCTAGCAACTTTGTAATATTTTGCTCTTTATTTAAAATGAGATTGTATCTGATGAAGATGTTTCAATTAGAGATGGACAAAACAGTTCCTTTTTTGGGATAACTCACTGTCTCTAACTAATTCATCTGAGTCAATTTACTAAACGGGCTTAATGGAGAGACTTGGCCCATTTGTGTCATAGTTTTGAGTCGCTGCGGTTTTGAGCTTTAAATTTTCCATTGCATCGAACATCAAACATTTATATCAGTGATCATGGGCCTATCGGTATCAGTCACCAGAAACACTTCTGCCAACCCATACCTATGGTTTTTACTGGATGATGCCAAAAGAAAAATAAGAATCTTGCCTAAATACTTGGTTCACGTGGTGAGTTAAAGTATCAAGAATCGTGAACACAAATATCTGAAAATCGACTTGTTCGGTTATTTTTAGTCAGTTGACTCATTGAGTCGGGTCGTTAAACATTACTCTATTTAAGAAGAAGCCATAATTAATAGTATTTTTGGTTAAAAAACCAATTCAAGCTGGAGATCGAATTCACTGCTTTTGGGTTAAAGCCTTTCAATTTTCTGGTTTTGCCCGATTTTTCTTTAGCAATGAAAATTGAGCTCAAAATATTTTTTAAAAACTTTGTCGGTTATGTCAGTTACAGCATCGTGTAGTGCATTCATGGACACCGGAGTCACTCAGGGACTGAATTGGCTCCTATAAATATTTACAAAATTATCAGCCAAAATAGTATATTAAAATACAAGTTGCAGAAGGCATCTATTTAAGCACGAATTTGAAATTCTGAAACGAGCCGCATAGCTTCGAGTTGAGCAACAAATGAGTGCTTCTAAATTAAAAAATAAAAATTTTAAATCTAGTGAATTTTACTGTGGTTGGTGACATTTATGTGGCATAATTTTGAGCGGCTGTGAAAAAAACTTTTTTTCATTGTTATTTATTAATTTGCTTTGTTCTTTGACGTATGACAGTTCAACGCTACCAACATCAATACAGTAAATTTTACTAGTCTATTCTATCACGCCAACGACCTAATTCTAACATTCAGATGATATCATTTGGGTGCTTGAATAGACTTATTCTAAATGCAAAATAGAAAAATTTATTTTAGAGCAGATATCTAACCTGATCCAAATAATTTAGTTCTAGCAGTCAAACTGTAATATATACCAACATATTTTGTTGTTATATGAGCCAATTCGACCCATGTATGGTTTAGCGGTGCGTCAGCTTACTGGTTGTAAGTTTTTCAAATATTGATACAAATTAACAAAAGTTAGGAAGAAGACTTTCACATTGAGAAGCACTAACGGAAATTACAGAAGAGTCCCCAAGTTGCTGCACCCTAGTTAGATGTCAGGCTTAATTGGTAGAGTAAGGAAGACGGTAAGCTTCTCTAACTGCATTCAGATTTCTAGTAACATACGTAAGTGGTATTTGGCTTGGATGGAGTCAATTGGTTTGGGAGTGAAGTCTCTTCTAGTGGAGATGAATGAATGCAAAAGGGTTATTCTTTTGCCATTGTTTAATGATTTCTAATTCGTACTAGCATTCACCTTTCCGCGAGTGATTTCTTACAAAAATAAAGTTTAGCAAAAAACTGAATAAAGCAATAAGTGGTGTACTTGCTATAACATCATTTAAAAAACTCTAATAAAAAGTATAAATAAGATAAGTTTAAATATTTAATGCTAGTTAGAGCAGAGACAGCATACAGTTTAAAGGTGAGGTGAGAGGCAATACAGCAAACTATAATAAATCAAATAATTCCCTTTTAGTTCATAATAAAAAAAATGGAGCCAATTTTCTAGATAAATTATGACATCAAATCTAAAAGAAAATAAAAATAAAAAACATCTTTGGAGGATTTTCTTATATAAGACCATTCTTCGTAAAAGATATAGTTTATGCTGCTATCAAAAAAAAATGGATATTCGATTGTTTTTGCCAACAGGTTCCCATGTTTTTCTCAGTTAACTATACGGCTATTTATATATCTTTTTTTTGGTAGTTTCTAACAGTAGGTTTTCATTTTATGTACTACAGCTCACATTTATATTTCCAACTTTATAAAATATTATTTCACCGACCTAATTGAAATTTTAAATGAGTCCTGACTAAAAGTTTTAAAACTAAAATTTAAAAGCTATAGCATGTTGCTGAATAGAATGTTTCCAGTTCATATTTCTGTTTTATTTGAATCACAACTAAAAAAAATTGTTATTTCCAGAAAACAAATGCTAATCAAGTAATTAGGTTTTGTGTTGTTTTTTCAAGAACGTGTAAATAAACGAAGTTCCTGTTCTTTCGTAGCATGATGTAACCAGCGTTGACCCGGAAGAAAGGGAGGGCACTAAAATCCCCAATGGGGGTAAAAATATTTATGACGGTGCTAGTTCGACCCTTTTATACGTTCTAAGCTTTTTGTTACATCATACCCCTTCATTATTTGCTAATTAGTTAATTAATATTGATCTCATGAACAAATTACCTTAACTGAATTAAATTTTGTTTGTATTATTTGACCTAGCGTGAATTAGGGAAATAATTTTTGCATTTCCATTATTAATACATTAAAAAAAAAGAAAACGAAAAAGTGATAAAGCGTGTCAGTTGTTTTACCTAATGTAGCTTGGTATAGGTATATAAATATTAAAACATTCCTGTACGCATATGAATATGCAAATCTAAAAATTGCAAGATGTGATTTGCATTATTCATAAAAAGCCTGCGCAATATTTGATCACTAGGGATATTAAAACCATAACGAGCAGTAAATTTGGAGATTTTCATGAAAACCTTTTTTTCCGTAGTCAACCTAATTCGTTGTTTTTTTGTAATTTTTAGCTTCCAATTTAATCTAAATTAGATTTTAAGCGAGAACCTTGCGGACTTCACAATTAGTTGAACGGCAAAATGGTGTTTTGAAGGATGTAATGTTGCACAAAACACTTAGTAAAATTAAAGTTCACCTTAACACTGTATATTTTATTCTGTTATGCATGGGAGACGCGCTTTTCTCTTGATTAAAAACGGAACCACGCAAAACTAGATAGTTATTATTAGATGTTTATTAATTTTTTGTATGTTTTCGGAATGGAGCAATTTAATATCCTTAAAAGGAATTTTCTAACAATTTTGTGATCTTATAAGGACAACTTCGTTTATAAATTGTAGTTGAATAAATGTTATTTAACAGGTATGTAACTGACGCCGATTTCCTTTGTTGAGAAAGATAGATGTCAGAATATTTTCTAGTAATAAGAAATTAATAATTGTAAACACCCTGTATCGTGCAAGTTACAACTTATTTATTACTATACTTATAGGAAAAACAAAGATTTAAACACGTTCAAGTACCAGAATATCAAAACAATGGTCTCAGAACATAGATATTCCGATTAGCAATTGAAACACTACAATAATACTGAAGATGGATGATTATTGGTGGTGGTCGCCCCTCTACAGCACTGTGTTTATCGACGTCTTTGTTAATTACTGTTATTGCTGAGCGACCCTTTCCCAATACCCATTAAACAGTACTAAATTAACTTTGCCATTTCTTAAGAAAAATGTAGTTTTATTGCGACAAAAGACTAGGAATATTTATTCAAAATTGTTTACTGTAAGTTGTCGAAAATGTACTTCACTTCAGCAATTAAACAGAGTTCAGTATATTATCTTAAAAAAAGACAAATTCTACAAAAAGAAATAATCGATTAAAATAAAATGAAATATTATAAGAATGTAAATGATACATTTAACAAGAAACAGGGAAAATATCAAGTATCTCACTAAACACGGAACATCCTTTTACTCTACGTGGACTTCCTTGAAGTGGTAATCATTTCTTTATACTATGCTCTAATGATTTGTGTTGTTACCTATCTATTTAAAACAATATAATGAGAATGCTCAGGCTTGTAAAATACTTTTCACAATGAAACTGTGTGCTGTCTCTTTTCAGCGATACCCTCTATATAAACTCCTATTAGCAAATATTCGAGTTTGAGATAATTTTATTAGGTTTTCAGAATTAATTAAATAACTAGCAAGACATTTAAAGAAAATACTAAATGACATTTCAGATAACATACTCAAGCCATACCATACCATACATTTTACATTGTTATTAATAGGCGCTATGATGTTTGGTTGCAGACCAGTAGATTTTAAAAGTTTAGTCCTAGATTGTTAGGGCTAAAAAATGGAATTATTCAGTAACCTAGTTGATTTACAGAGATAATGAACTGCCAGCAGATTAGCTCTAGAAATTAAGACGAAGATGTTTAAATTACAATGCCATGCTTATACTAATGTTAAGGAGATATGATCAAAATTTGATCAAAATCTGATGAAGTTTTTTTTGGTAGCTTCATAGTTATCTACCTTTTCTCTCTTTTTTGACTCATTGTTTTACTATAAATGTCATTGAATTGTCACATGGAGAAATTAGTCATCGAATGACCAGAAAAAGGTTCTTGATTTGTCAAGTTTGAAGCAGTAGGACTACATCTTTACTATATTGGAAACCATGGGTGCTTTCCAAATGACATTTTTAACAATCGGGAATTTAAAAATATGCTTGACATTTTTGCAATAAAGGGAAATATTCAAACTTCAAAAAAATATGTCAAATTAGTCTCTTTACACAATTTTGAATCCCATTTACTCAACCCAAACTGTTCGATTTCTATGGTTAAGTCTTATCAAAAAACAAGCACATTGTTATATTAAGCTGCTGCAAAGGACCCAGGAGAATGACAGCTCAAGACAGGCATCTTCGAGTTTTGGCTGCAACAGGCAAATTTTAAAGCGCCCAACAAATAGCAAGTAATTGGCATAGAACAGTAGGTTGTAGACTTCGTTCCATGAGTTTCATTTATCGACGAATTCGTTTATTTGGAATTCATTCCTATCTACTGCACCTGATTGCTTGCCTTTTACAATTGAAAATCGTCGTCAGAGATAATTAATTGAAACAGTGAATAAGTGTTTAGTGATGCATTCCAGTTTTTCATATAAATGTGACTCGGGCCGTTGAAATTATGGTTTGGAATATTACTGCGTATGGCAGTAAAGGCAAAGGTATAGACGCTGTTTTGATAACAGCTAAACGATTAATTGTAGAGCATGTAAAGTCGAAAGTGAAAAAAGATACCCAAAGCTGCGCGTATCCATAGCCCCTTTGTCTTCCTCAGGAACACGACCTCTGCAACAGTAAGGATATCACGGATGTAGTTTAGTAGAATGATGCAATGCGGATTTTAAAGAAATTAAATTTGCGGATGCGGATGTTCAAATCCATGCAGATGCGGATATTCGTTACAATCCTAAAACAAATAATAAAGTAATGCTATGAAGACGACAAGAAGCCGTTAAGTCAATTAATCACAAAGTGTTTGTGCATTATTGCGCGACCGTCCCCGATGCATACATCAGCTAAATATCCTCATATAGATGTGAATAAGGATGTTCGAATTCATGCGGATTGTCGGCAATGAAGATATCCGTTACAAGTCTGTACGATGGTATCACACATCGTGCGCCAGAACATAGCAAAACACAACTCATTTGGTACTCGTTTAGTTGCGTATGATTTAGCTTATCCCCGGAAAACAAGTATAGCTCAAATTATCAAATACATTATTAGGTTAGAAACGTATAGACAGAAATTCTTCTCTGACTTTTCCAGGTTTTTACTGATCCTTTTATATTCCCAGGTCACTGGGAACCTTGCCAAGGAATAAACGACCGTAAAGATCCAGTATAGGTTCCGACTGGAGATTAGACTCTAACCGTTCGGTATAGATTAGAGTAATACTGTGACTGTATAGTAGATTTTGTGGGATCACTGCAAAATACTTTGTTGCAATGAACATGTGCAACACTTCTATTTTTGGTAATGCAATCGTAACACCCGTGGAGACCAGTGCTTACCAATAATTTCTGTTTCATCAAATAGAATCAGTGCGCAGCAGAGCTGACTAAAAGTGATCTATCACTTTCTTTTTCACGATAAGACAAATGTAAATTGATAGATAGTCATTGGGTTTCTAAGGAGAAAAGGAGAAAAATCAACACTTTAGAACTTTTGAGGCGTCTTTTATCCAAGAACGTAAATTTTTAGTTATGTAAAGATAAGGATGGAATAAAAAATAATCAGATCTGTAGAGATTACTATTCCAGCATAAATTGTCTTTAACATCAGTTTGTCGGGGGATTTTAATCTCAGCTTCTGTAGATATGATATGGATCAAAATATTTCATCTGCAGCTACGCTGTTGAAACCTTGAACCTTTCATCATCTCTAATGAAAGTGTAATGATGTTTGAGATTATAGTGGAAGAATTTAAACTTGATCAAATTCAAATCTCTATTTTTGAGATTAACTGAAGATATTCAAATGGCTTGCATCTAAATGATATTACTCTGCGCAAATCATACATAACGAAATTCAATTGGCTAAGGCAGAAAAATGTTTAAAGATGGCACCCACAAAAACGCTTACTTGAATTAAATTCTGGGCATAATCATTTTAATAGTTGGAGAGAAATAATGATCAAGAATACCAGAACTAGAATGTGATGGTTTCGATAGTAACCAAAACTTGCAAAACACGACGTTGCGGTTATAAAACGTGCAATGTTTCTTTGGTTCAGAAACGACGAAATAATTTATCTTATAAGTTTACATGCTTAAATACTGGCGTACGTTCTTTAAGATGAGAAAGTCAATTTGTCACTATAATGGAATATGAAGTTATGGTGAAACCAGCAATGATTTACAAAACAATGCAGAATATTATTAAGTTAGAACATTCCCCAAAACCATGTTTATACATGGTACATATACAAACATATTTTTTAATCATATTGTGACAAAAAACTGAAGATGTTTTGTTCACAATGGAAACACAAATAATGTTTGCTTTCATTAGAGAATTTTGCACGACAATGTCGATTGGTAAATTGTTACAGCAATGTTTTCAAACACAGAGAATTTTGTTAATTATCTATGTGATAATTACGAGCAATTATTATGTGAAGTTAATCTCTAAACTTTACAATTTATAGACAAAAGGTGAAGTAAATTTGAGTTGCTTAGTTTTGGAACAATCATCTATATTCACAGAAGTTGATCTTTGATATTAGCTATTAGCTAGCTATTGCAATGTTTCAGTAACAGCCTGAAAAAATATAATTTTAACAAAACATTTGTCACTTTCTCCATTTTATTATAAAACGATTTAAGGCGTGCATATGGTACATAAAGTTTCTTGAATTAATTTGAACATTTTCTGTCGGCCTTTTCAAGTTTAAAGTGAAACTTGATATAGTAGTCCGTTGTTCTGTAGCTAAAATCCTTACAGCGCTATTCAGTAATATTCTATTCATTATTCTGTGATTCCGTCCGTATCTTGGTAACTTGTAAAGCTCGACAGTTGAATTCTGTTGCGGATATAAAATAAAGATTGTTTGCTATTAGATTTCTGCATTTCTGCTCCTGATCTCATTTCTGCATATTAAGCTTGGTCGATTTTAGAGGTAAAACGTTTTTCTCATATATTTCATATTACGTCAGTCAAGAGGAAAGAAACGACGCATGCAAATAAATAAATTTTAATATATTCTGGTTACAACTTTGTGTTACATCAACTAGGAAGGAAGAAAATAAAATATTTATGACGTTTATGTTTTGAGTTTTTAGAGAGAAGTCTTATATGCCCTAATTTATAGGAATTGTAAGTGTTCAAATGTATTTGTCAATTTGAATTTTGTAGCACTCGATAATTTATGATGTGCTCATTGTTGTATTCTATAGATTGGTCGTGGTTAACCATTTTTTTACATTCTTGCTGATACATAAGGTATAAAATGTACTGAAGATCTCCATCACATGAACGAAATCACAAACAGGAATTTCTCTTAAAGATCGCCAGTAGTCAGTATTTTGAAGAAAAAGTTTTATTAAATCGCTGCAGAAGATTACATATTTAGATTCCTAAAGTTAAGAATTTTACATCCAAATCTTCTCATCAAAATGTTTAAACCGTTTCAAATCCTCCTGGAATTAATGTTTCTAAATTAATTATTTCTGGCTTATTTAAAACGAATCGCTTAAAAGTTTCCGTTGAACTTTTTGAAATTCCTAACTACGTAGATAATTCGATACAATTATTTACTTGCTAAAGATTTTATAGATAGTAGCTTGAAATTGGATACAACTTCAGATCGATAAATCCAAACAAGCAAATTTTGGTAATCACAATTTACAAAACTTTGAGTCAGGTTAATCAGCATTAACTCTAAATACTGTAGTAGGCAAACTGAATAATTTTATTTTAAAAGCAAAAGAAATTTTATTTATCGTGCTATCGAAGTTTTTTTAACCTTTTTTCCAGAAAGAATTTAACAACGAGATTGTAACCGATTTCCTCTTCCATTAATTGAGGAAATGAATTAGATTATCTTATAAATGGAGCAATTTTGCTTTGATAGAAACAACAAATTTCATCATGGCTGGTCTCTAAACAATGAATTGCTTCTACGCATTTCGTTACTCTACTCTAAGGATCGCAGATGGCCTGAATATCCATTTTATAAACTATTTCATTATTCAAATACGCGGGAAATACTCAATAAAGAGCGTGTTTTTTATATATGATGTGTAACAGGACCTTTAACGTTTGTGTTGATATAGAATTACCGTTAATGATATGAAATTTTCCTAAAATGACTGTTTTCGTTCTACCAAACACGTTTCCTGTTAATGTTAATGTTGTTACCAATTACACCTACAGGACTTCTGTGTAATATGAACAAACCAAAGGTCTCGTTTTTAATTTCAATTGTTTCTAAAAACAAAATGTTATGACAGCTTTTTAATTTTATAAAATGTCAAGAACAAAAACAATTAGTACAAATATTATTTTGTTTGTTTAATTTGAATCGCAAAACAATAACAAAACATTCTTAAGGCGTAAATTTTAAATATTACGTAGAAAGAGATTTAATAAAGTCTTGAGAAAGAGTATAAAGGAAATATGGGCTGTCATAAAGGTCGAAAGTGGTTTGAACTTTTATGTTCTTGCTGATGGATAAACGAAGACGATATGAAGTAGGTTCTTCAAAATAAAATCCACCTGTTTCTCTTTTACCTTGGGTTGTTATCCCATAAAAAGAGTTGACGACTTAGTTTTTACGCTATGTAAACTTGATGTGACGAATTTACATTTTTTATGGCAAATTCCGCTTTTGTTTCTAATGTAAGATTTCAGGTAAACATCACGTAATGTATTGTGTTCCAATCGACTTCTTGTAGCCAAGGCTGAATCTGGACAATTAGAAATTAGCAATGATAGTGTAGGTAAATTCTTCAAATTATGCCAATAAATTATAAATAAAATTGTGTTTCACTTTATCTACAACACAAACTCATCCATGTTCAGAGGTTAATTTCTTCTCTTCTTACTTCTTTTGGTCTTACCGCCTCGTTTTTTAACCTTTTGGTTAGTTTTGTAATACTACCAATATTCTTACTGTTAGTACAATATCATCTGAGTATGCTCGACATTCGTGATTCTTGTTCTATTATTTTGTGGTTTCTGGTTTTTTTTTCATGTTAAAGTAAATAATGTAGTAGACAAAGGATAACTTTTGGCATTCCAATCTGTCATCCTTTTCGGTATGTATTGGAATGATAAGTGCATCACCTCTCTATATCTTTGATGACATTCTCCATTTAGTATTTCTTATTAGTACACAAAAGATCTTGGCCCTGATTCTTCACCTTGTCTTTTTCGAAAACCATAATGTTCTCAAGGTTTATTATTATTTTCTATGCTTGCTCTTCTGTATTTTAAAGTTTTTGCTAATGAAAATAATTTATTTACTATTTTGACTTTCAATTGCTGATTTCTTTGTTTCACCTTTTTACAATATTTTCTTACTCTTAGGGTTGATTGCACTAACGATTGGTGATCGAAAGCCCATTGGTTAAGATTTATTGATCTGCAATCACATAGTTGATATAATCGGCCATGAGACTCTCCATATATCTTACCCAATTTACTTTTACAGAATGCTTTTGTTGTTCTCGCGGTATACTTTCTATATTGACAATGAACTGAGTCACTGTAGCCGGAATTCTAATTTATGAGTAGAGAATCCTGACAACCAGGACTAAGAATGCATGTATTCTTTTTTTGATATATTAGAAATTGAAATCCCAATAATTCATTTACAATTTACAATCTAGTCTATTGACCCAAGTTATTTCACAAAAATACGAGAGCGGTTCAATAAGTACCCGTGTTAGAAATGAAGACACAATTTTTTTCAAAAATTTTTTTTTATTTTTCAACATAGTCTCCTTTTAGAAATATACACTTCTCCCAACGTTCCTGCCATTTTTTTAACCCCTCCAAAAAATAGGATTTGTCGAACTCTCCAAAATACGCCTCTATCTCGGCGATGACTTCCTCGTTTGAGCTAAATTTTTTTCCCGCAAGCCATTTCTTCATGTTAGGAAAGAAGAAAAAGTCGCAGGGAGCCAGATCGGGTGAATACGGGGGGTGCGACAGCAATTCATAACGCAATTCATGCAGTTTGGCGGCGACAACTCCGGATTAATGTGCTGGTGCGTTATCGTGGTGAAACAGCACCTTCTTTTTCGCCAAATGCGGCCGTGTCTCCTTCAGTTTTTTGTCGAAGCTGTCTAATAACTCACTGTAGTATTGTCCAGTGATCGTTCTTTCTTTTTCTAAAAATTCCATGAAGATGACGCCGTTCGCATCCCAAAAAATCGTCGCCATGACCTTTCCGGCCGATGAAACCATCTTCGCCTTCTTTGGAGCAGATTCACCGGGAGAAATCCATTGTTTTGATTGTTGCTTAGTTTCTGGTGTGTAATGATGAATCCAGGTTTCATCAACGGTGACAACTCGACGCAAAAACTCCTTCGGATTTCGCTTAAATTGCTCCAAACACTGCTTCGAAGTTAACAGCCGCATCCGCTTGTTGTCCACCGTTAGCAATAGCGGCACCCATCGCGCCGACAATTTTTTCATTGCCAACTTATCATGTAAAATATTAATTGCCCTTCCGGTTGACACACCTACGGCCTCTGCTACTTCACGCACTTTCGTTCGTCGATCAGCAAGAATCATGTCGTGGACTTTTTGAATGATTTCCTCGGTAACCACGTCTGCCGGGCGTCCTGGTCGTTCCTCATCAAAAACGGATGTTCGCCCACGTTTAAATTCGTTGAACCAATATCTAACTGTGGTCATAGATGGCGAAGTGTCCCCATAAACAGCATCCAACTTTGCTTTTATCTCCTCGCATTTTTTCCCATCCAAAAACAGAAAGCGAATTACCGAACGATACTGCTCTTTTTCCATCTTAGCTAAAATCACGAAACACGTCTTACTCAAATGGCTGTCAAATCCAAACTAACCTATCAATCAGTCTGCAATTTGTTATACCGTCGTTTGATAGATGGCAGCACACGATGATAACACCAACTTCCATCAGGAACGTCTTCTTACGTCAAACACGGGTACTTACTGAACCGCCCTCGTATAGGCATGCAATAAAAGAAAAACTTTCTTATTATACAAAGTGTTGTATATTACTTAATAGCTATGATACCAAAAACTTTCTGTATAGTGGAAACGGCATTTGGTGATTCAAGCATGCTAGGCGTACCTGTCTGTAACACCCATACAAATAATTTAACTCTTTAAAATTGAACAAGAAACAAGATGACGGCTATAACAGCTGTCGCCGTGTACAAGAACCCAAGTACTGAGTGATCTTGAAAATCTATTCCCAGTCTTCGGGGGTTTTTAAATCGTCAGAGATGTAGATTCTACATCAGAACTTGAAAACAAAACGTTTGCCGTTTCCACTAAAAGAGAACGTCGTGTCGCAACCAGTACAACTATTTAATGCACTGGCAGGTATGTTTGCTTATCACTACTGCCAAAGAAGATTTGCAATTCCAGCTGCCCTTGCAGTTTTAGCATAAAAAAGCAAGAATGAAAACAGAATATAATGAGGTGTAACAATTTAATTTCCGGAATGGCCCCGTAGTGTCACCTGTGAAGTAATTTCATTTAAATAACATAATAGTCATGTTTGAACATGTTTTGACTAATACGTTCTTAATTTCAAGATAATAAAGCCAGTTATTAGTGAACTATTGTGAAGACAATACATAACTGTGTGTACACTTTTGCGTAAAAATGAGTGATCAAAATTTAGAGCAACGTAATACAATCTTGCGTGAAACTCGGCAGAAGCGTCACTGAAACGTTACAGCTGTTGTCAGTGGCATATGGTCAAGATGCTATGAAAAAATCAAATGTGTTTGAGTGGTGTAAGCGATTCAAAGATGGGCGAGAATATGTGAAAGGTTATCCAAGAAGCGGACAATCAAAAACAAGTCCACCAAAAATATATATTGAACAGGAACAAACAGTCAACCAACAACGCTATTTAAAAGTAATGAAAAGATCACGAGATTCTGCTCTTACAAAAAGACCCGAATTTTGGCCTGACAAGTGGATCATTCACCACGACAATGCGTTTACTGTGAAAGACAATTAGTTCATCCTGCCTATTGACCTAACTTAGCCGCGTGTGATTTCTGGCTTTTCCCGAAATTAAAAGCTGCGCTGAAAGGACCAAGATTTTCTGATATAACTGATATACAACGGAATGTGCGACTGGTAAACTCATTAGTATTCCCGGCAATAAGTTCCAAGACTGCTTCCAGACTTGGGAAAGGTGCATTCCGGGAATTAAATTGTCACACATCGTATTCTAGGAATTGAAAAATGTTAAATATCTTAGACTTGATTTCGCTATATCTATCTGTTGTTCTATTTATAAACATCTGGAAATGAGAATGAAATGAATTCAGCCGTCCAACTATCAAAAGTGTTTGATGGTAATAAGATAAAACATTGCGCTTGTGTATGTGACAAACTTCATATCTGCTTAAATGCGCTTTTTGAACATTACAGTAAACATTGCTGTGAATATTAATTTAGTTTATTCTCTTTTTATTGTAGTTTTGTTAATAATAGTAAAAGTAAAATGTATTCCTGGATTTTCTTTTTATTTATTAACAAATCTTATTAAGTTTGCATAAAATGATAACTTAGCTGCATAAACGCGCAGCTTTTAACTTAGTGATTGTTTTTCCAAATCCATTACGGTTTCTAGGAAAGAACTGTTCCACGTTTGGAACACTTGCCGGCTGATTTTTTGAGTTTTTTTTTTCGAATTCGTGTTTAGGGCGTTAGATCCTATTAGTAGACATTCAGTTGAGCTTTCCCGGGCTATTAGAGATTTGACAATCAAGTTGGCCGGTTTTGGGGTACAGTAATTGAAGATTTTTGTAGCTGTTACTTCAAGATATCCAATGAAAGAAATTTTGCGAAATAACCGTCATCATGGCCAACTACAATGGTCAACATTTGATTTTTCAATTTTAAAATTGCCCGAACCGGGCTCAGAAATTGAGTCTCTGAATACCATTTGCGACAAAAGAGTGCCATCTCAATGAGACTTTCCGTTCCGGAAATATCTCGAAAAAAGGCATTTCTCCTTGAACACCAAGATGGGGGTGGAAAAAGGAAAGATGATTGAATAGCATCTGCACCAATCTTGTTTAAAGACACATTCATCGAATCTCCTGGTGGTCGGTGTTTGGTGCTTTTTGCTATTTTTTTGAAACCGGCCAAAATCAGTGATATTTTGTAAAATTAATATTGCATGGGCAAAGCTTACAAGGAACTCTTATTTACAAATCCGTAAACCCAATTCGCTTATCTCTTACCGTTATTGAGAAAAGAAACTTTACAGTACAGTTTTCCTCATTCGGCCGTGAGAATTTTCTGTTTTTGAAGGAATCTCTAAAGACTTAAGTTGACTTAATTCTTTTCGTACCGTCAAATGGGGTAAATTTGATCGCTAAGTCAAATATAGAAATATTTAAATTTAGCGCATAAACTATCGTGTTTATTGAATATAAAACTACAGGGTCGCTAAAAAGTATGGAAACACGCTACCCTCGCAGAAACGGTAAGAGGTAGACAAGTGAAATTTGGGGAGCTTAAAGTAGGTATTTTCTGTCATGTTTTGCAAAGGTAATTACAAACAAATCTTCAATTGTTTTTTTCGTACGCCGCCATATTGAATTCTTTTAAATGGAACACCCTGTATATAACCACATATTTGGATAGGGATTTTTAAGACAAGTTCAATGA
Organism: Ignelater luminosus; assembly: GCA_011009095.1. Classification (NCBI taxonomy): domain Eukaryota; kingdom Metazoa; phylum Arthropoda; class Insecta; order Coleoptera; family Elateridae; genus Ignelater; species Ignelater luminosus. The sequence goes on from VTPC01001167.1 coordinate 134,006, forward strand.
TGTAAGGGTTGCTATATTTGTCTTGAAAGCTTTTGGAGATAATCGCTATTCTTTTGTCAAGGATTTCACTATTAATTTCTATCAAAATCGAGTTACCCGTGAAACAGCAAACGCAATGGAACTAAAGAAATGATGTGCGATTATTTTATAAGTAATTAAAGTAAAAGAAAACCGTAAAAATTTTGCCCTTGGCCTACTTATTTAAAATAATAGATAGATGCTAGAACAAACTAAAAAAGTGGAATGAAACCAAATAGTGACGAATTGATAATAACAAAAACGCAATATAATTTTATAAGAGTGTTCAAAATGCGATGCGTTAACTTCTTGTTAATGAAACAATCTCTTTTGAAATGTTCCTAAGAAATTTTGCAAATAATCGAGGAGAACTCCTTGCATTTCGAATTCGTCCTTGAAGTTAAGAAATCCTTGACAAAAGAATAGCGATTATCTCCAAAATCTTTCAAGATAAGTACAGCAACCTTTATATTATTAAATTCGCCTTTAAAATCCCTATTGAGATATGGGATCATATACAAGGTGATCCATTTAAAGAAATTCAAGGTGGCGGCCGTACGAAAACACAATTGAAGATTTGATCTTAACTCTTTTCGCAAAACATGGCAGACAATGTCTACTTTAATATCTCCGAATTTCATTTGTCTATCTCTTACCGTTTTTGCAAGAGCATGTTTCCATAATTTTTTATAGGAAAACCCCTGACAAAAAATAGCGATTATCTCCAAACCCTTTCAAGATAAGTATAGCGACCCTATATTATTGAATTTGTCTTGAAAATCTCTATCTAAATATGGGATCATATACCGGGTGTTCCACTTAAAAAAAATTCAATATGGCAGCCGCACGAAAAAACAATTGAAGATTTGTTTTTAATTACCTTTGCAAAACATGGCAAGAAATACCTACTTTAAGCTCTCCAAATTTCACTTGTCTATCTCTTACCGTTTCTGCGGGGATAGCGTGTTTCCATACTTTTTAGCGACCCTGTATATCCACTAATTCAGTAAGGCCTGTAGTAGTGAACGTTTGTGTTTTTAGAAGTAAGTATACTTTGTTTATTATTGTTTATAACAGTTATTTAAACATAGAGCTTTTCATCTACAATTTAACCCTTAGAAATTTGATACCTCCAGTGAAATCTACATGATAAATTACCATTTCATAAATTAATATTGAAAGTTCAGTACTTGATAACCTAAAAAATATACCGCCACAATTTTTGCACATGGTAATTTGAGCAGCAAATTCAAACTTATGTGTGGCGATCAAATTGATCACACATATGGTGTGTATTTGATCATTGAATAGATGATGAGCGATTATTTTACATGTTTTACAATTCAAATAACATAGGATTCATATGTTTACCAAAAAATGCGACACACTAGACGCAGTCCCTGAATGTGGGTTTTTCTCGTCTCTTGAAAATGGCCTGGAAAGGGGTCTTCACCAATTGGAAAAAAGCGCATCCGGCGTTGATTTCCATTGATAAACGAGACTTTGCACAATTGCTAAAATAGATGCTTACGGATATGGACAATAAACTTGATAAGAATAACAAACCAGGTGCTGTCAAGAAGGACTTAATTGCGTCATTAAATGCAACCGGAATTGCCCCTTTCATTCCCAATCAAGTACTGCGCAAACTTCCAAAAGAGGAATTAGCTGAAGGAAAAGTCAAACTAGTTTCGGTTGATTATCTCAAGGAAAAGAGATACACAAGTATTCAATGTAGACGTAACATCAAAAAAAGTCAATTATGTGTAGAAGCAAGCAAAAGTGTAACTTTTCAGCAAGATGAGAGTTCCGATAACGATGACGTGTAGAAGAGAACATAGTAGATGATAGCTCTGATGAAGAAGCTTCTGAGATCTGTAAAGAAGAAGTTAGTCATGTAGAAGTAAGAAAGGAAGATATAAAATTAGGAACTTGTTATTGGTACAAGTTTTAGGAAGTGTCGAAAAAAGCAGATAACTCGGAGTCAGTATTTTAGTGGAATGGTTTAAGTTTTCATAATTTTCAGATATGTTGTTATGGTTGACGGTATTAATGGAGAAGAAATAGAAGTGGTAGAAATGAAATCTACAGATGTGAAAAAGACTGCATTCACGTTACAACGTAACGATGAGTTTGTTGTTGAAATTTTAAATGTCTTTGCGATATTACCATTGCCAGACATATCTGGAAATTCAAAAGAGAGTCGTGAAATTTACAATTTTCGAAATCCAGTGGATGTTAAAGAAATTTAAAAATTTACTTTGTTAGTTTTTGGTAGTTTTATTATTCTTCATATACAGGGTGTCCCCAGATCGACTTAACAATAGGTGTGAAAAATAGAAAATTTTCGAATTGAAATCTGAGCCTATGGGGATTAGCCCTGCTTGATTAGAAACTAACTTGCACTATATTTTTATTTTTGAAAAATCAAGTAGGCTTTGATAGGTATCAAAAATTTATTTTCGGTGTAGGTAAAGTACCTTTTTCGTGAGGCGTATCAAAAGATTGTATGACCAAAAGTTGTTTAGAAAGCAAATTGATGCCCACATACCAAGTTTGAAAACAATCGGCAGAATTTGGTTTTTTTCAATTCCAGGAAGATTTTCTCTATGTAACTGCCACGACTTTAAAGTACGGCTTGTAAAATGTGTTCAGTCAGGTGGCAGTTACATAGAGTAAACTTTCCTGTAGTCTATAATTAATAATACTAATAAAATTTATTTTTTTAATTCACTGTTCTGTAAAATTTAAAAAATCGAGGGAAAAATCAAATTTACCGATTGTTTTCAAGTTTAGTATGTGGGCATAAATTCGTATTCTGAACAACTTTTGCTTATAAAATCTTTTGATATGCCTCACGGAAAAGATACTTTATCTACACCAAAAATAACTTTTTGATGTCTATCAAAGCCTGCTTGATTTTTCAAAAATAAAAATATGACGCAAGTTAGGTTCTAATCAAGCAGGACCGATCCCCACAGGCTCAAATTTCAATCGAAAATGTTTTGTTTTTTACATCTATTGTTAAGTCGATCTCGGGCCATCTTGTATGTTTAAATATTTCATAATACAAGTAGCTAGCTAGTAGAAGGATTTCAAAAGGCAAAAATGCATCTCCATTCTTTTCTAATAAAAGCGACAGCAAGCACAAACCTCAAAAGCAATATTTTATTGAAATATATAATCACTAATATAAAGAGAATTTACCAGAAAGAATAGAAAAGAAAATAGGTGAGCTAATAAAAATGTTGACAAAAGAAAATTTGGCGATTTAGAAACTAAGAAATATAATGGCCAGAACACAGCACAGCACAGCTTTTTGTTTAAATTCTCATTATAATCCCGAATTTGTTTCGCCGTGGGTAAATTGAGGTTTCTAAAGTTGTTATTTCTTGTATTATTTATCGTACCATTTCAATTTCGTCCATAATTATTAATTACGCAGCGTTGTCTTCAGTATTTATAATGTGCCATTACTATTTATTATTAAATTAAATTCACTTTTATTTCGTTCGCATGCGAATACAACGTTACGATGTTAATTAAACATGGGAAAGTTACAAAGAAAATCTACTTTAAAAAAAAACAGAAGCACAGCAATCAATTGAATTATCTCCGTAATAAAATTTTTGTTTAAATTTTCATTATCACCCCGAGTCTGTTTCACCGTAGGTGAATCGAGGTTTTAAAAATTAGTTTTGTGATTTCGTAATTTTATAATAGTTTCACCCTTATCACGCACGATTTGGAATACGTTGCCTTTACTATTTATAACGTGGCATTAATATTATTTACTGTAAGAGATGATATTACCGCCATCTCTAGTTAATATATATGTCGGTAATGTTGTGATTTAACAACTGCATAAGAATATTTCTTCTAAAGAAAACTGTAACTCAATTGTAAACGCAAAATTATTATTCATATTTTATATGTAAATGACAGGTTGGTTCAATATTAAAATTTTCATAACAGAAATAACAGAAAGAAAAAATAAACAAAATCGATAGTAAAAAAAGCTACAAGAATAAATTGGTAAGATCAGCAATAATAATACTAAGGAATTCGACGTTCAAAAAGAAGCAAATATGTAGCAGCAGGTATTATCAGGAACATCACAACGCAGGGGAAGAATTTCAAGTCTGTGCGTTTTCAAACCAAATGCTAAGTATGAAGACGTAATGAATAACGCAGAAGATTTAACAAAAAATCGCACATAATCTGATTCATCTGTATTAAAAGGGACTTTAATCAAAGACAATGTATTGAGTGATTTTCTTGATAATCTTAAAACGACTATGATTCTGTGTTCTATTTCTTTTGTGACCGGTCGTTTTCAGGTAAAGAAACTTACGCAGCAAATGTAAAATTGTTCAACGTAGCAAAGCTTAAAGTAATTGATGAATTGAGTGTTGATAAAACGGGAGTTGATGATTTGTCTGTTGATAAGTTAGGGTCAACCCAAATTGACACTTCCGTAGAATTCTGTAATATGTGTAATCCAATTGTTTTAGTCTATATTCCACTAAACATATCCAGCTTTAATTAATTTTAATTTAATTATAGAGCAGAGCGTTGCCTTTTATATTTAATTTGAATTGTGCTATTTTAGATTTTTGTCATAACCATGGGGGATCGTCGATTAAGGAATAATGCGATTGGTGATATTTCTTAGAAACCAAATGTACTAAAATCAATTAAACAATGTTATAAATTTATTATGTATCGTTTACTTATCAATACAGCTTGGATTTATATGCAAAAAATCTGTCTAAAATATGCGCACTGTTTCCGAGATGCAGGGTGTTAAAGTTTCATGTAAAATTTCGTGTTTTTCAATATTTCAAGATCAAGATATCGGAATGAAATTCTCTACATGCTTGTTACTCTAATCCTTATCCTGATATCCTTATCAGAAGCGGATAAATTGGGAAAGCTCGTTACCTTAAAGAAAATTATTATTTCAAAAACAGAATGCAATTATTCGCTCGCATTCCTTGGCAGAAATTAAGCCTACTTTGCCATTTAACGTTTTTCCTCAAATGTACCATTTCTCAGGATGTCGAATTGAATTAAATTGATTGTCGTTGCATTTTCACCATTCACTACAGTAGTTGGGTCGTCTGCACACATAAACACAACACCATCTTTAATATATTCAGAGACATCGTTGACATCAATGATAAAAAATAAAAGCTTTGTTCAGTGCACTGCCCTGCAGCGTTCAGCAATCCAAATCAAAAACTTCAAAGTTAACGTTTCCAATTCTAATTCGAAAGTTTCTATTCTTCAAATAAGAAAAGATCCAAGGCCCTCGCAAACCCATGGCGTTTAGCTTGTCAATTACAAATCTAGATTCCACAATATCAAATGCGCGAGAGAGATAAAACATATGGAAACCATTCATTGATTGCGGTCGATGCAATGCATTACATATTGTATTTATTCCACCAACGCAGTTTGAATTGATTGATGTTCTCGAAACCCATGCTGCGAAGAGGTGTGTAGATTAGGTTTATGGAGATACTCACATAGCCTTACAGAAGATCGAAGATCTTGGGAAACATTTAAGATGGATATTGGTCGATAATTATGTTTTTATGTACAGCATCGATAACAAGCTGGTTTATAACACTTGGGAAGGAAATGTTGATAATGCTAGCTAAGAGCGGTGATAACATCATTCCACACGCTTCAACAAGTTTTAACGGCAGGTCGTCGCATCCACCAGCCTTGTTTTCAAGTAGTTGATGTATTATATCGATGATCTCTTGCTCAATCGTAAGGGAAATAAACATAGAACTGGAACCACTAGTTTTTGTTATAGTGGAAGGTTTAGAAAGTGTACCATTAAAATGAACATCTAATTTGTTAGATGATACACAAGAAAAGTAGTGTCCAAAAGTGTTAGCAAATCTCCTTGGGCTCATTAATTAATCCATCTTCAGTTAAGAGCTTTAGGTGTACTAAATCTAATTTCGTATTAACTGTGTTTCATAAAGTTCTCGTCTTATTTGATCAAGAATATATTAATTTAGAAAAATGCTCTGGTTTTTCCCGTTTAATGATATCATTGCACACTTTTCTTTCAGATTTGTACATCTGTTTCAAGTGTTCAAGTTTTGGTACTTTAACCAACTTGTATACATTCGCCACTACACGAACGATTTTATAACTCTTTTTAAATGTTATCTTTTGGTTATACTTTTTTCAGGGCAAATACTTACTGGATCATTTCGCGAAGTTCCTTTAGCTTCTCTTTGCCTTTTTTTCTCTGTTTGCCATCGTTCAGTCTTTTGTTTTTTATAAGTACGTTAACGTTTTCGTACCTTATCTGATAAAAGATATTTTTCTGGCAATGTAAAATATTCTCTCATCTTTCATCTCGCTGAATAGCCGACTTCACGGAAATGAGAGATGCGGATAATTCTGTTAAACAGAATCTATCTTTATTAAACTGAACAAAAATTATTAACTATTTTATAAACAAATCAAGTTGAACGAGCAATTATCGGATTTTCCACAAATTGGGTAAACTGAATATTTACTTACCTTACAATTTTTAGTTACGGATGTGAGACGTACTAAAGATCTGGATGTAACAATGGAAAAAATAAGACACCATGTTTTTTATAAATTGCAAACTACCACTGACATCAGAATTGAACAGACTTCCTTATGGCAAACTATTTTAGTTCCACTTTAGGTCTAAATTTAAAATTAATTAGGTTTTGCAGAAATAAAAAAAAACTACAGGCCTTACGCCTAAAAAAAGACAGAGAAAATATTTTTGTTCACGTTTTGGCCAATTTGGTTGATCTGATATTTGGCCTAAATAGACATTTAAAAGTTTTGATACTATACAATTGACTTGACAGATTTTTCTAAAGAATGAAAAATTAAGTAGGGAAAGAAGCGCTCATGAAAGTGAGGTTTTTGAATACTTTGAAAATAATATGATTTTAAAGCAGTAGCAACAATATTTTTTAATTTTTTTCAAACTTTCTTCTAGACTGAATCCCTATACAATCTTTCTTTTTTTCTGTCTCCCGACAATTTTCTTAGGCATTCTTCACATCTTCCCATTATCTTCAACGTTTTCACTAGCTCACCTATCTTCTTTTCCATTTTTGCTTGTAAGTTTCTCTTTCTAACTGTTGGTGATTATGTTTCATAAAATATCGCTTTTGAGGTTTGCATTTGCTGCCGCTTTTATTAAATAGAATGGGAATGGACTTTTGCATTTTGAAGAAGAAGAAATTTGGTATGCCATTTTAATCATGGTCTTAATTCAATGATGCATTATGGTGTTGTAAGATATACAAGAAGAATTAAGTCAGCTGAAGTATTCAACGACTTCTTGGAAAACAGCAACTTTTCAAAAGAATCAGTTTATTTAATACTTTTTGCAGATTGTACATTTATGAACGCTAAATTTAGTAGACGCACTTACCCTATTTTAACCAATATAAAGAAAAGCAGGAGGTCAATTTAAATGTATGTTTTTTCCTGATTATATCTAAAATTACTAATTAGGCCAATTTCTATGTGGTAGAAGTTTTACAGGCTATACAAAAGACCAGTGTTGGTTTGTAACTTCTTTTTTGGTGGTGGACCCAGGTCAAAGACTACTCTAAGGATTTATTGTAAATTTCTTCTATACTGGCGTTGACATCTGTCTGTACCCTGATGATTTCTTAGAAATAACATTTCCAATTCCGAAACACGTCTTTGATCGATAATTCGAACGTATTTGTAGAGTGACTTGAAATGATGGTGTTCTGATGTTTTACGTTGGTCTCAGGATGTCTAGATTTGAAGATTTTTGAATGTGATGATTAGAAAGTCCCGGATCAAAATTTTCACATTCAATTATATCTTTTGAAAAATTGATAACAAGTAGTCAATTCCATTTTTGTCTACGTCTGCATTTATGTTAACGATTCGGGTATACGAATTAATACAAGATCTTAACTTTAGATAATAATAAACTGAGTTGCGAGTAGAAAATGCCCCTGTTTCCATTTGGAGGTCTCTAAATGGTTACGATACACATTGTATTATTAAAACTGATTGCTCAATGTGTAATTTAACCGATAGATTAGTGATATAGTTAAGAGACTTAGGGGATTTTACAACAGTTTTAACGAATATTGCGCTACTACATTATTTTTCTGTAAAAGTAATTAACTAAATAGAATATCCATCAAGATTAACAAATGCTACATTACCAGACCGTAGCTATTGTTCACAAATACGCTGAAAATAGGCAAGTTGTGTTGTAACAAGAACACGATACTCCAATTTTTCGATGCCCTCTGAAAAATATGATTTCTGAAAGTCCCCAATTCGACTCAAATCGCTTACTACAGAGCCATTTCGTCAAGTTTGGGAATAAATAATAGTTGGGTGGGGCCAAAGGAAAATATGGCGGATGAGGAACCAAACGCGATTCATAAATTTCACCATTGCGACGGTCGGTTTGTGCGCCGGCACGTTGTCCTGGTGGAAGAGCACTTTTTTTTGGACAAATGCGATCGCTTTCGCTTCAAATCGGTGTCGAATCGGTTCAACAGCTTTGCATAATATACTCCCGTGATCGTTTTGCCCTTTTTAAGATAATCGATGTGAATTATACCGTTCGCATCCCAAAAAAAGACGGTGGCCATGATCTTGTTTGCTCACAAACACACCTTGGCTTTCTTCGGCTTCAATTCGCCAGGAGCTGTCCACTGTTTGGATTTCTCCTTGGTCTCTGGTGTGTTGTAATGAATCCATGTTTCGTCCACGGTTACGAAACGAAGAAAAAAGTCCTTCTTATTGCGGTTGAACTTGGCCTTTTGAAATAGTCAGACGATCGCGTTTGTTGTCGACAGTTAGCAAATGCAACACCCATCTGCAGAGAGCTTCTGTATTCTCAGATTGTTATGCAAAATATTGAGTACCCGTTCGGTTGAGATGCCCACAGCCTTAGCTATTTAGCGCTTAGTCACTCGTTGATCGTCGATTATTATCATTCCATAGATTTTATTGACCATTTCTTAGTATGACCGCGTTTAAATTTAGCTGTCCAATATTTTATTGCCAATAGCGACTGCAGAGAGTCCCCATAAACATCGGTCAATTCGGTGTTGATTTCATCGTTTGATTTCTTTTCCAAAAACAAGTATCTAATCACTGCACGATATTCGATTTTATTCATTTTTATAAAAATGCAGAAGTGGTTCGCTTTTAATGACTGTTAAACCCAAACTAATTGACGCAGCAGGCTGACAACTGCCAAGCATTCGTTTCAAGGTTAGTATTTACGAATAACAACATTGTTGTGATACTGATGGCATCATCTCTTGCCTGTGCCGACTAATTATCAACCTAGTCTCGTATTCTCTATTTGCCCTTTTTTCTGCACAACCCACGTGCTACCAATATTTTAGAACCCCCTTTAGTACGCTATCATCACAAGAATTGCCAACTCCATCAGGAGTTTTAGGTTTAGGTCTCGTTCCAGACAATTTTGTGCTTTTGTAAGCTTCATTAATAGTATCTTTGTTGAGATGCTGTAAATCAATTATGTTTTTCATAATGTTACGCTGTACATTTTGCATCTCTAATAGATTAGGATTTTTTTGTTTCTTAAGTATTGAGTAACTAATTCTTTCCTCTGTTTATTTCAGTTATCATAATCGCTTACATTATAACAATAGGTTGAACTTTATTATATTTTATACTATTTTAAAGTTTGTTTATCAATTTTACAAGTGTTTGTAATTCCTTCAACGAGAATTTACTATGAACAACCCATTTTTGTCTGAGAATTTTTGTCTTCTAAATTTTTTCGTTTAAAAAGTTATGTGATTCTTAGGTAGCTGGTTTTGCTTTTTAATTAGACAATAAGATCTCCAAGAAGCGATTCTACCGTGAACTCTTTGCTTATATAACTACTGCAGGTTGGCTTATCAGCATTATTGGCTGGTTTTTCACAGCAGGTGACCATATTGTTACTTACTGTGGACTTTTGCGCAACTTCCATGAAATACAAAACCACACTTAACACACTGCAAGTTTGATTAAAAACAAGAAATTGTAAATTAAACATTGACACCCTTTATCTAGGAATGACGAAAAGAGTTATATGGCATAGTAGCCTTAATTTCTGTCAAGAAATGCATTGTGTGTTACAATATTTAAGTTACATTCTGCATATTCAGGTATGTTATGCGGTCTAGAAAACCCCAAGCAGTTTTTTCCCTATTAATGTTTAAGTTACGCGACAGACGGCTTTGAGACTCCATGTAATCTTCGTATAAGGTTTCAGTTGTCAAAGTAAGTAACGACGGTGTGAAGTTTTAGCTTTTCTGCCAAAATAAGCCAGGTTTTAGTTGCTTGGACCCCACGAGCATGTAAATGTATAAAATTTTGATTTTTAAAAATCAATTTTTGCCTGATTCCTTTTCAAAAATATTCAATTATAGCATGGCATAAGCCCTTATTAACGCTGAGCTTGAAGCCATTATCAATGACTCGAATTTTTATCTTTCGGAGGATGAAAAAGTTGCCGATGAGAATTTATTCATCACATGACTTGGAGTCTGCGGTATCATCCGATGGCTTTAAGGACAACGCTTCAGAGAGCGAAGAAGATCAAGTCAAAAATAAAGATAAGTTTTATTACGGTAGAAAAAACATTTTCAAATGGTCTAAAAACTGCAAACAACGTACACGTATACTAGCTGCAAATATAATTTTGCAGTTGCCAGGCGTAAAAGGTTTTGCGAGGGGTAATCAGCCAGGAAACGTATTACAAGCCTGGAAATTATTTGTAACGGATCACATGCTAAATATTATTTTAGTGCATACTAATGAAAAAACAGCTATAAGCCAAAATAAGTTCAAAAAACCTTTTCCTACATACACGAAAGACTTGAATGTTATCGAACTAAAAGCCTATATAGGTTTATTGCATTTATCAGGAATTATAAAGTCTGGGCATCAAGATGTCGAGTTATTATTTGCGTCTGATGGTACTGGACGGCAGATTTTTCGCGCTACAATGATTGTTTCCCGATTTCCGTTTATTATGGCCTGTCTGCGGTTGGACAATCAAGCGACAAGGGATGAAAAAAAATATATAACAAATTAGCAGCTATCCGAGAATTGTGGGATTTGTTTATTACAAACTGTCAATCGCATTATTCGCCAAGTGAAAATGTGCCCATCAACGAAATGTTGGTTCCAGTT